>CM076584.1:566576321-566731313 GCA_034641835.2 Pinus albicaulis | reverse complement strand
CTCAAATTTATTTCACTATAATATTTTAGAATTTTTTTCAATGGTTGTATTTTAACCTTTTTTGATATAAATTGTCATCTTTAGAGATTACCTTATTAGTGATAATTGCTTAATGAGAGTCACTAACGTTTGAAAATTGAATACAATAATTCCATGTCAAGTAGGGATTGGGTATGGTTTAGTTGTGTGGGTTTGCTACTGTTAGGTAAACTTGACTCAGAGATGAGTCAAAGTTGATCAGGTTAAACAATGGTGGTTTTGGGCACGAGGTATAAGATACCCATGGTTTTAAGCCCATGGGATTACATGTAATGGAACCTTTAAAAGGTTTGAAATACTTCATTGTAATGTAGGCTAGGGAGATGAGTGCTGAAATCTCACTTGGCCATCTTGGTCGGGGTTTTGGCCAAGGGCTAATGGAATTCCATTAAGTTGGTTTTTTTCCTGGAGTTGGGGTTGGTATCAGAGTTGAAGGTGGATGTATTTGGATTCAGAGGGATGCCTTTGTAGCCAAGGTCAATCTGAGACTCCCTATTGGGATTGGTTTGATAATGGCTCCAAGGAACCTCATGAAAATGCAGAGTGCACCTTGGTGCAGGGTAAAAGTCATGCCAAGGCTGTATGGGTGGGGTTGGTAATTTGTGGGCATCCAAAGGGCCTAAGAATGAAAAAAAATGAAAAGATGGCCGCTTCCACCAGCTCAGACAAATTTAGCAGAAGTTATTTGGATTTATGGTCAATGTAAATCAGGGTAAAAGCGTAACACATAAGGGATTATCAAAATATTTGACAATGCTCTCTTGACTAGTTTTTAACTACATATGGTGCACTAGATGTTCTCGGGCCTCCAAGGTACATCATAGATACAATGGGCCAACAACATGAAAGCCATCAACACTAATTCAGATAAGATATAATCATCGCATGGCATGAGCTTGGATTGGGAGGCCGACAAGTTTCTTGCAAAGAAAAATATATGGAGAAGAAGCACATTGCATAGAAATATTTTTCAGAGAAAAAATGATGAACGAGGTTGTGGTGACCTTAAGGATGCATGGTAGCATATTACGCATAAATTTTTGTGATGTGGAGAGGAGAAGAAGAACCACATGCAATAATAGCAACGAGAGGCATTGGGGCTCAATGACGACACATAGATGTGGGAAATATATCATCAACGAGGAAAACAAAGCACGAGCATAGAAGGAAAAACATTAGTGGTAGGAGCAAGAGTGTGAAAGTCACCAAGGAAGATGAAAATAGTTAGACGTGGAAACTCTACCTAAGAGCAGGGGAAGGAAAAAATCTGGGAGATGGTAGAAATGGCATGTAAGTGAAGCTTTAGTGCCTGAATGTTCAATATTTTGAGACAATGTTATGTTGCAGGTGCACTACAAGGACATTTCTAGATCTGTTGGATTAAAGGATGTGGTTTTATCAAGTGGAAGAGGCAAGCATATTTGCAATGAATATGTGAATAAAACACCATGACCTTGTAAAGGAGGTCACTTAAAAGATGGATCTCAGAAGGAGAGAACAAAGGGAAAGGATGTGGTGAAAATAGTAGCGAGAAAGGTATTTCTTTGAATTGTGCCTTAATCAAAGAGAAAAAGAAGCACTTTTCCTTAACATGCACAAGTTCCTAAAAGTTAGGACAAGTTCCTAAAAATTAGGGCAAGTTCCTATAAGTTAGGATAGTTCATGAAGTAGTTTGACTGATATGTAGGAGTGGAAGGCTCAGTTGTTTTCTTCTAGTGAGAGTTAAATTTGGGAAAAGGATGAGTGATTAAGTCTTAGTTCTAAATTACACTAGATGAGTTACAAGGGTCAATTTGACTCAAATTATTAATCACAAGTCAACTTCCTAGAATACAACTTCTCAGATTTACCTTATGCGAATTGATTATAAGAAGGACGAAGACACCATTGTTCATCTTTGTTTTGTGAGCACGAATTAGTGAGACAAAGCAATAGATATCACATGTTTCTATTTTTGAGCTTGTGATGGGAAGTGTGTGCAAGAGAAGCTTGTGCACATATTGGTAGAGGATATTTTCCCTTGGGATTTGCATTAGGAATCAGGAAGTGATTCCTAGTTAATAGGAACAACATATGCGCATAGATTGTGGAGAGGAAGGTGCTAGGAAATATGGGCTCCAAGAGTGAAAAGGATAAGGGAAGCAGGATAAAGTCTTGGAAGGGTGTTTCAGCTTAGTACAAGCAGAGAAAACCAAATTGATTTCTATTTGAAACAAGTTGCATTTAAAAGAGATCTTTTTTTTGTGTCTTTAGTATTGTGTGACTGTATTGATTTTTGTTCCTATTTCATTGCAAAATACGTAGAGAAAATTATGTGTCTTAGGTTACACGATAGGTTCAAATTTGTTCATTCAGAAATATCATAATTTTCGTGGATTTTATACATGGTATAAGAGCAGTGAACATAATCAAGACCAAAACAAGTTCATGAAAGCTTCATAGGAGAAGAAATTTTGAAGTAGTCACAACCTCTAGGATCGTTATCAAGTGAGAAGGAGCCGAATTTTATCGTGCCTTTTTGTGATTTGGTACAGGTTGAGTTTGAGGGAAGTTCATGGCTGAGATTGGGGGAAGTTCTATGTTTTTTTTGTGTATAATTCTCTGCATATCAAACCAAGATTTTTTGTGTGCCTTAGAAGGAGAGGTTAGACCCTGTAGTCTCAATATTGGAGGGCTGTAAGTTCTAACAGGTGGTTGGAACTTTCCTTTAGGACATTGTATTAAGGAGGCTTGTAAAGTGAGGGTTACATAGGTTTTTGTGGAGGTTTATAGGCTGACATGGGGAGGACTAATGCACTGTGTTCAAGTGCAGTAATTAGAGGCCAAAGAATCTCAAAGGAACGTCCAAAACCATGACCTAAGAAGAGCAGAAGAAGTCTTCTATTTGAGGTATGTTTTGTGTTCTTTAGTGATTGATGCATTGCGAAGTTGTGTAGGGCTGTTCTATAGTTTGTTTTAGTAGCAGTTGGTTGACATCTTAAGAGAATATTGGAGGGCTGCTACAAGGTGTATATTTAGACCTAAGCTAAGTCCTTGTGAAGGACTACAATATTGAAGGAGAGGCAGAATTATTTGAGCCCTAAGTACAACTTCTTGTGAAGGATTACAAGGTTGTTACTAAGCAGGTGTAGGAGATCTCTTTAGGTTAGCAATATGGCATACCAAGGGTTGAGAGAACATCACTATTTAGAGGGAGCATCAAACTTCATTCCATGGAAATGGAGGATCATGATAGTAATTGAAGATAATGGGGTGGGAGAGTTCATCAAGCAGGCAATAATGACAACTCAAGATCCCCAACAATTGGCAGAGCATAAAAAGAATGATATCAAGGCAAGGAGGATTATTCTAGGATGGGTAAAAGATCATATAATACCTCATATCTATGAGAAAAAAACAACATATGATATGTTTGATGCCATCTTAAAGTTATATCAAAGTACCAGTGATACGGGGAAGCTTGATCTTAAAGAGAAGATGAGGAGAATCCAGATGAGAAAGGATGAGCCCATCATCACATATTTGTCAAGGTTCACTTAGGTACGATATGAAATGGGTGGCGTGAGCATGATTGTATCTGATCATGACCTTGTGTGTTTTTCCTTACTTGGAATTCACAATTCTAGGCATGGCTTCCAGGATGTTGTTAGTGGGAGAGATAATTTTCTCAATTGGGAAAGGTTTTGGATTGATTGCATTCAAGAAGAGATATGAAGAGGGACTATAGTTGGTATATCAATTACAAGAGTGGGCGAGGAGAACCTTGCCCTCGCAGGCAAGGCCAAGGGAAAAAAGTGCCAAGGAGAGGTTGAGCATAGTCAGAAGGGCAAGAAGAAGGATCTAAGCAAGATCAAGTGCTTCCATTACCCTGAGTTTGGACAATATGAAACTGATTGCCTTAAGTGGAAGAAAGAGTCCAATGAGGATCATGTAGTTGCATTAGCAGAGGTGTATGCATTTTTATACCAAGTTCGAGAAATATTTCTCATTGATTGGTTGCATGGCAAGCTCAATAGATAGAAATATATCGTATATTGATTTAGGAGCATCCTTCCACATGACCAGGAACAAGAAGATTTTCAACCACCTTAAGGAGGAGGACATGAATTTTCATATTGAGCTAGGAGATGATGGTAAATATGCATCTAGAGGAGTTGGTACTGCAATTTTTAGAGGGAGTCGAGTAATCCTTTTCATCTCATAGATGTTCTCTACGCTCTAGGATTGAGGGAAAATCTTGTTTTGGTAGCTACCCTTGATGACAAGGGATATGATATCATCTTCAATAGAGGTAAGGCATACCTCCAACAATTAGTTTCTATATGTAAGAAGAAGATGATGAACTCCGAGCTAAACTGATAGGGGGGACTGAATCATTTTAGTACATTCATGGACATTTAAAACTCTTTTCATTCAACTCAATTACACCTTTAGTTCATAAGCAGCTTAATACATAATGAATCAAAAAACTTAATGTGTGTATAGAAAGTAATTAAGGATATTAAAACATCACATCAACACATAATCATCAAGCACATAGACAACAGATATAAGTGGAAACCCATAAGGGAGAAAACCACATCTTGTTATTGTTGTGATGCAAAGGCAAGCTCCAAATCCCTCTCACCACTTATTTTTTGTAGGCTCCAACCTACAGGAGGCTACTACCTCAAATTCTACAAGCTACAACTTGCAAGGAAGCTCCAACTCCCATCTATTTTCTGTAAGCTACAACCCACAGGAGGCTCCTACCTCAACCAGCTCCAACTGGACATCTATCAAGCTACAAATTGAAACAGAAGCACCAACTCCCATGTATTTTTCTGCAGGCTACAATCCACAGGAGGATCCTACCTCAACCAACTACAACTGGACATATATCAAGCTACAACTTGATATGGAAGCACCAACTCCCTCACACTACAATAAAATCATATGATGATTTACATGGATATCAACTCTATTTTACTCCTTCTTCACTGCTGCCTTTTCAGCCTTCATATATGCTTCATATCAGCTCCTGATATGCACATCATCTCTATCAGTCTTCTCTTATTATTTCACTCTCCAACCTTTTGCATCTTTCTTATATTCTTCTGCTCTCTTCCATTCTGTAGCTTTCTAACAATCTTCAACTCTCTTCAATTCTGCTGCACTCTCTCTCTCTCTCTCTCTCGTAATTTTCGTAACCTTATGCACATGGATATTACCTGTTTTATACAGATAAATTCATGATTCTTTTCATTCTCTATGGGAATATGAAGTGAATAGGCATGACTCTTTTCCTTCCACCCATTCGATTCCTTACACTTTAGTTCAGGTTATTACATTAGAAATAATCATTACAACACTCATGTCGTTTTTCCTATGCCTACAGAGACTTGCCTTTGCATAAAAAACAGTATAAAATAATCATTGAACTTACATTTACAGTAACAATAATATTTCAATTCAACCCTTTCATCTTCTTTGGTTTTCTGTTCATCTTGTCTTCTTTGTCTGCTGTCCCTTTGTCTTCTCTGCCTGCTGTTATATTTCCAACTGTGTTGCAACATTACTATCTTAGCCCGACTTGACCCAATTATTACGTTTCAAACAATGCTACTATACCCTTATTTTTCCTGACTCCGCCTATTATATTTAACCACAACGTTTAACATTCTTTGTATGCACTGTCGGGTCTCTCTACCCGAGTCCATTCTCTTGCGTTCAACCTTTCCGTTTAACTCACAGACACAACCCTATAACATTGTTCTGCATGAGCTCTGGGTCCTTTTTCATGCATTCAAGCCTTTCCTTTGTAACCTGGGTCAACCTCCTCTTCCATGGTTTTCTTCATAAAACCAACGTAAACACATTAAACCTTGGACCTGAAATATATTAATATTCACCTCTGAGCCGCATCGCGTCCTCTTCACAAATCGCACTTCACACTTCGACGTTCCATGGATTTTATGTTATAATCTCTTTTCCTCCTCTGATGTAATTTAACACAGAAAAATGTTTACATATGGATTTGAAATCCTTTGTATTTTTCCTTTGAAACTACATCGCATCCGGGCCTCTTTATCGCACTTTGCAACTTTACCAATTTACAGATTTCACAATACTTGCGATTCTGCGATTTCGCAAATCACGAACTCCTTATCGCACGTTGCACATTAAAACATATAACTTGCGAAGCCTTAACATATAACTGTAAGAATCGTTGATTGCGATGTGGAGTATGCGAGTGGGTCCCACACCATAATTTAAATTCTCTAGACTTTAGCTTTGAAGCTCCATTGTGTCTCATCCTCTTTATCGCACTTTGCAAGTTTTAGCTTATAGCAATAACAAGTATCTATTACCTTTTGTGATATGCGATGTGTGTTATGTGGGCTAGATCCACGTCATCTCCATGTCGTCATGCCACGTCACCCTACCATGTCACCGCCACATCACTTCCATGTCATCATAAATTACATGCGATCTGTGGGGTCAGGGCCACATCAGCTTGCCACATCACTGCCAAGTCATCTTGTCGTCACCCGCACTTTGCATCGCAACTTAAATAACTTATCGTGTGAAGTCTTAGCATTAAACACTAAAATCTCCGATGTGCGATATATCACCTGTGATTTAAGTTCCACTCGTTGATCTTGCCTGTATCTAACGATCTCCATCGGCTTCTCCTTTTGTTGTTCGTCGGTGATCACAAATAAAATAGCTTACCATGCGGTGTATTTAAACATAAAAAATAAAATCGCCGAAGTGCGAAATACCACTGGGTTTGCGATTTAATCTCAGTTGTTGATCTATGCCTAGATCCAATGGTCTTCGCTGTGTATTTGCTCCGGTTTTCCGACTTTGCTTCTTTGGTTGTGCCTGTTCGTTTCTTTCTTATTGTTCGTAGAACACTTGACTCGTTCATGACTTTGCTCACATTCACGACTTTCCCCGCTTAACATTCACGACTTTACCCGCTTACCTTTCACGACTCTGCCTTTGTTGTTTTGCTGCCTTTGCTCCTTCTCTACCTTAGCTGCCTTTGCTGCCTTTGCTCCTTTGTTGCCTCTGCTGCCTTTGTTCCTTTTCTTTTTTAATTGCATTTGCTCCTTTGATTCTAATGTTGCTCCTCTCTGCTCCTTTGCCTTTGTTTATGGTCTAATGCCTCTCCTTGCCTCTCTGATGCTCCTCTGCCTCTCTTTTATGCTTTCTTACTTCATTATTGCCTAATCGACTTCTTTGCCTTATTGCTGCTGCTTCTCTGCTCCTTTTTCTTGTTAGAAATTTAAATATTATATAGTAATGAAACACATAAAATATTCGAAAAACACAACCACACAAAACACATAAAACCAGAGAGACACAAATATACGTGGTTCACCTAGTTTGGGCTACGTCCACCCCCAACAACCAGTCCTTCCTTTCTATTATCTAGCAAAATGAAGAGATACAACCTACAAATGGGGACCGCCGCCAGAACATCCTCTTTCATTCTTCTCAGCTCTCTATCTATTTCTTTACCCGAGAAATACTCATTCCATACATAGCCGCAATACAATACCCTCATACAAAGAGAGGGTTTTCCTTCTTAGGAAACCCCAAACTAAACATAACTCACCATCGATCATCCACCTAATGAACGACGAGACTGACTAGAAATTAATATACTTTTTACAAGGCAATTTTACACCGTTTTTTAATGGGCGCCGTCCCCCCCCCCGGACCCCGGTGCGCATTTAATTATGGCGGCGTTTGCCCCATTGGCGGCCAGGGTCCAATGCTGTGATACAAAATAAACAAGATAATCAATCTCCACTTTGAGACCGATTGTAGCAACTCCACCGCTTCATTTGCTCGGGAAATGACTTCTCTTTGGACCTGGTTGTTTCTCATCTTCAACATAATCCTTGAAGACCAATTGAAATTGAGCATATTCTCAGTTTCTCCCTGGTTACAACTTTTGTTAGCATATCTGCAGGATTCTGGCTAGTGTGTATCTTTTCCAGCTTCAACTGTCCATCTTCCAATACTGACCGTATGAAATGGTACTTGAGCTGTATGTGTTTAGTCCTGGAATGAAATGTTGAGTTCTTTGAAAGATGAATGGCACTTTGGCTATCACTGTATAACGTGCCCATATCATGCTTCTTACCCAATTCATCCATAAACCTTTGTAACCAAATCATTTCTTTACTAGCCTCTGTAGCAGCAACATACTCTGCTTCTGTTGTTGAAAGTGCAACAACACTTTGGATTTTTTAAACCCAACTGACAGTTGTTCCACCTACAGTAAATACATATCTTGTAGTGCTCCTCCTGTTATCTCTATCACCTGCCATATCTGCATCAACATATCCCTGTAGAGCAATGTTTGAACCACCAAAGCATAATGCTTGATTTGTGGTACCTCTCAAATATCTGAGAACCCATTTCACTGCCATCCAATGTTCTTTTCCTGGATTGTTCATGCACCCGCTTACAACTCCCACTACATGTGCAATATCAGGCCTTGTACAAACCATTGCATACATTAAGCTTCCAACTGCTGATGCATATGGAACTTTAGACATATAGTCCATTTCTTCTTGGGTCTTGGGGCACATCTCCTTACTAAGTTTGAAATGGCTAGCAAAAGGTGTACTAACTGGTTTTGCATTCTACATATTAAATCTTTTCAACACCTTTTGTATGTACTCATTCTGAGACAGTGTTAATTTGTGATTTTTCCTATCTCTAGTTATTCTCATACCAAGGATTTGTTTTGCAACTCCCAAATCCTTCATTGCAAATGAATTTGCCAATTTTATTTTGAGCACATTTATTTCCTGCATGTTAGACCCTGCAACAAGCATGTCATCTACATACAATAACAATATAATATAGCTGCCATCATTTTGATTTTTCAGATAAACACAATGATCAGAGTGACATCTAGTATAACCTTGTTCAGACATAAACTTGTCAAATTTTAGATACCACTGCCTTGGAGCCTATTTTAAGCCATACAAGCTCTTCTTTAACCCGCACACCAATTTTTCTTTCCCTTTTACCTCATATCCTTCTGGTTGCTGCATGTATATCTCTTCCTCCAAATCTCCATGGAGAAATGCTGTCTTTACATCTAACTGTTCAAGATGTAAACCTTCCGCTGCTACAAGACTTAAAACAGTTCTGATTGAATTCATTTTAACAACAGGAGAAAATATTTCATCAAAATCAATACCTTTCTTCTGTACAAACCCCTTCACCACAAGTCTAGCTTTGTACCTCTGTTTTCCTCCATCTTCTTCCTTCAGCCTGTAAACCCATTTATTTTAAACGTGTTTTTACCTCATAGGAAACCCGATCAAGTCCCAAATCTCATATATTAAGGAGTCCATCTCTTCTTCCATGGCTAGCTCCCACTTCTTCCTGCTTTCAACCTGCATTGCTTCTTCATAACATTCGGGTTCACCAGAATCAGTCAGCAATAAATAATATAATGAATGAGAGTATCGTTCAGGGGGTCTACTTATCCTGGTAGATCTTCTAACACCACTTTCAGGTGTTTGAGGTGCCTGTTGCTGTTGTGGTGGTTGCTACTGCTGTGGTTGTTGATTATTATTATTTTCAGGCACCTTTACTTTTTCAGTTATCTCATCAAGAACCGTGTATTCCTTGCTTTCTTTTTCCTGTTTCTTTTCCTGCAGCTGATTCTTATACAAGACCTTTTCATTGAATATTACATCTCTGCTCTTAATGATTTTGTGATTTTCATAATCATATAAGCGATAACCAAAATCATTAGCACCATATCCAATAAAGGTACATTTCTTTGATTTTACCTCAAGCTTTGTTCTATTTTCTTTATTAATATGGACAAAGGCCTCACAACCAAAAGGATTTAAAAAAGAATAGTTTACCTTTTTACCTGTCCATGATTCCTCTGGAATACCACCATCCAAAGAACTTGAAGGCCCTTTGTTTATTAGATAAACAACAATATCTACAGCATCTGCCCAAAATTGTAAAGGCAATCCTGCATGCAATCTCATGCACCTTGCATGCTCCATGATTGTTCTATTCATCCTTTCTGACACACCATTTTCTTGTGGTGTTCTTGGAACTGTCTTCTCTCTGCGAATTCCATGCTCTGAATAGTACCTATCAAACTCTATGCTGCAATATTCACCTCCATTGTCTAATCTGAGACACTTCAACTTCTTTCTTGTCTCAATCTCAACCAAAGCTTTCCATTTCTTGAAAGTATCAAATACATCAGATTTATTCTGAATACAATAAATCCAAGTTTTTCTAGTTGCATCATCAATAAAATTAACATAATAATGAGAGCCACCAAGAGATGATACCTGAGAAGGTCCCCATACATCTGTATGCACAAACTCTAATTTATCGCTCTTATTTTCCTTCCCAACTCTGAGAAATCTGACTCTCTTTTGTTTTCCATAAATGCAATTATCATAGAAATCTAAATCAACATTCTTTAAACCCGACAACAAATTTCTTGAGTGAAGAATCTTCATCCCCTTATCACTCACGTGTCGAGCCTATGATGCTGCATCTTGCATCATCCTTTGGAAGTTAAACATTAAAACATTAACGAGTTAGAAATACCATTGCATAAATACAATGTACCAACCTTTTCGCCTTTTGCTATTACCAGGGCTCCTTTGGTGACCTTCCAGGTTTTATCTGTGAAAATTGTCACACAACCTTCACCGCCTAACTGCCTTGTTGAAATCAGATTTTTCTTCAGATCTGTAACATGCCTTACCTCCTTTAATAGCCATTGGTTTCCATTCTGCTGATTTACAAGAACCTTACCCATTCCAACAATTTTACAGGGTTTATCATCACCCAAATGGACTTGTCCAAAATCTCTTTGAACATAGTGATGAAAATATTTTTTATCAGGTGTGGCATGGAATGAGGCCCCTGAATCTACAACCCAAGAATCAGTAACATTTTCGAAAGAAAGAATCAAAACATCTTGTAAC
Organism: Pinus albicaulis; assembly: GCA_034641835.2. Classification (NCBI taxonomy): domain Eukaryota; kingdom Viridiplantae; phylum Streptophyta; class Pinopsida; order Pinales; family Pinaceae; genus Pinus; species Pinus albicaulis. Next base: position 566,720,289 of record CM076584.1, on the reverse strand, counting down.
ACATCACATACATTTGCTTCATGATTGTTTTCTTCTTTGTGCGTCTCCTTATTTTCCTTAAAAGGGATCTACACTCTTTCTTCGCAGTGTCTTTCTTTCACATTTGTACACTATACGATATGGACTGAATCTGCCTTTCTTGATTTCTTGCTGATATCTTAAATCTTTCCCTTTCCATTTTCTTCCTATAGTTTTCCATTAAAAACCGCCTGGAAATCTCCGGAACACCATCGCATTTCCTTGCTAAGGATAGCACCAACAACATCATCAAACTTTAAAGTAATAGATCCAGAGACAAAGTTACGAATGGCCATTACTAAACCATTCCAACTCTCTGGCAATGAGCACAAGAATAACAGAGCTCTAACTTCATCATCAAAGTTTACCCCTACAGAACTTAACTGACTGGTAACTGTATTAAATTCATTTAAATGGTCTGCAACAGATCCACCTTCCGACATATTCATATTAAATAAAACGTTTCATGAGAAATACCTTGTTTGAGGTCAAGGTTTTTCATATAATTTCTCCAACGCTTAATCAAACCTCTATTGTTGTTTCCTTCTGGAATATTGAAGGCTATCAAGGTTGCCATACAACCGTATTGTTTTGGGAAAGTGCCTTTCTATCAAGAATTCCTATTCTGTTATTCATAGCCATTATTTCTTTATTTTTCCTCCCAATGGTAGGTACAGACTTTTCGATACAAATAATCTTCCATCTTCGCATATCTATTGCGGGAAGTTTTTGGTCAAAATTTTCGAATTCTAAACTTTAGCGATTTTCGCCATTTCTCCCACTCGAACCAGAACCCTTCTTTCTCGCGAGCTGCCACCAAACAGACCTTCGATCCTGATATGTACTCAGCTTGTTAGAAATTTAAATTTTTACAGAAAGCAATGCAACACATCGTAATAATAAAAGACACATACAAAACATAAAAGTCTTTGTGAGATTATTGTAAATATACGTGGTTCAATTAGTTTGGGCTACGTCCACCCCCCGAACAAGTCCTTCCTTTCTATTATCTAGCAAATGAAGAGACACAAACTCTATGAAATATGTCCGTTGGTAACATCCCTTCATTCCCCTCGCGCTCCCTATCCGTTTTCACCGAGAATACTCATGCCATAATATAGCTGCACATGGCCGACTCTACATACAAAGAGAGGCTAGCTTGTGGAAAAAAAAACCCTAAACTAAAATGATAACTTCTACGGAGATCATCCGCCTAATGAACGACCAAATGACCTAGAAATTAATGTATTGGCAATAAGATAAAATTTTTGTCTGCTGTGACGCTGGGTGCCCTCTAGAATCCTCCCCAAAATGTCAATTACTTGTTGCATGCCACCCACGTATTAAGGTGTGCTGAGAACATCTAAACCTTCTAGATGCTGAAAATAAATGAAGATAATAAGGCTCCACACCCTCTAACATTTCTTAATGATAGTTGTGCTGCTCCTTCTTTGTGCTCCTTTTTTCCATCAAATGACAACATTTCCAAATATCCCCTTTTCGCATTGATGGCAACACTTCCTCTAAGACTTCCTCACCCTTTCATTCTCCGAGAAGTGTCTTTTCCTTTTCTTCTTGCTTTTTCTCCCCTTGACATCAATGGAAAGGGTTACATTTTAAATCAGTTTATTGCTATTAGACCAAAACCTAGTAGTTAGTAATGATAATACGGCCAGAGATAAGGATCCACAAGAGGCGGTTAATCCATATCGCGAAACACACGGGAGCGTTACATATTCACGTCCAACATTAGCGATTTTTTCTGTTGTAGTTTCATATTTGTATTACTTCTAGTTATGTATAGGCTCTCTTCATTTTGTCTTTATACCTTGGTTGCCCGCATCGTGCATAAGACTTGTTGGGAGAATACTGAAAATCATTGAGATTGCATGAATACACAACAAATTGATGCTATCCAAAGTCTCATGATAGTCAGAATGTCACCATAGAATGTTTTGTATTTTTGTCCTCATCGCTAGATAGTGGTGATATGTACAGACTTATGAAGATATAATCACTACAAGGTGCTCCCTGAAGGTTTATGAACAATGAATCAAACTTAACTTACAACTTATTAGATTAGACAATATTTTTCAATATAAGAAACCAAATGACTTAATGTCAGACAATGTATTTTCAAAACAACCCTTGAGGCTAGATACATTCAATTCATTGGTCATCTTCACTTATCAATCCAAAGTATTTATTTATGCATATATGTATATGTATCAACGATCAACCTTCTCGTAATGAAATACCGAAATAATTCCTTTTCATTGGTAGGATTTATATGAATCAACAAAAGACTTCTTGAGCTTCAATAAAGATTAACACAACTATCTTTCATACTTCGTGACACTTTTTAACTGTTATATCACAATGATCTTCAAAAACATTGAAGTGTTTAATTGCAATCTCATAAAACAAACTTTCTAATAGAAGCAATTTATGAATGATCTTAATAAAAAGGCTCTGAAGATATAGCTAGTACCGACTTGAGGAAGGCACATAGTTATATCTGCTGATATCGTCATAATGAACCATATAATACTTAATGCAACAAGATAATGATCCTTTGGTATTTTTCATTAATCTTTCCATGCTTTAATAATGCGACGACATTCTCCAATATTTACAATCAGAAAATATTTTTTGAATAATCGTCACAATAGAGCTTAACCACATATATTATAATGCTGATAATCACTGGAATACTACTCGGATGTACTTCTAAGCATAATCTGATCTTGAGGAACCTGTACCATACCACTACTCCATTAATAACACTTGGTATTTGCATTAATAGCAGTCGCTGTTCCAAATACCAATTGATAATCCATGCTATAGTTTTCACTTTCAATTAGTATATGTACAATAATATTAGCAGACAACCTTAATAGTTTCTACTATTGAGATCTCCACCTACTTCAACATCAATCATCAATATACATAACGTTAATCGCATCATTAAGCTTTTTTAGTTTATATTTTCATTTCGTTTAAAAGAATGTCACCTAGATATTTTTTCTAAGACCGCTTCAAAATCATTACGCTTCATATACAATCGTCGTAGGAATAACCAGGAAGACATCTTCAATTTCTTGATTTGGAATTTGCAGCAGAAACCTACATTAACAATTAATTAACGTCTTCCAAGGAACCTCTATTGATGAATGATGTAATGATATAACGATGATAAACATTTCTTTACTCAATCTTCTTAATTTGTTTCATTGTTAACACTTGGGGCAGGATGTCATGTGACTATCCCCATGGATCTTTCCAAATTTCCATAGCTCAAACATAATTTTGTGATTTTAACCATCTATCACTTAGTGTGTTGTTGTCTTCTTTAGCTTACATGTTCATGGTTGATGTTCCTCTACTCACCATGGACATGGCCACTTTCTCTCCTTCCATCAACTAGTTGGCTATTGAATGGTTTGGCATCCTTCTTCCTATAGTTCTCTATCAGAGGAATTTTCCTTTCCTTCCTGAAATTCTAGTTGTTCTTATTCCAAGGAGCTCTTCTTACACTACTTTTGTGATTTTTTATGAATTTCTCTCCCCCGGGATGTTGTTTATCTCATATCGGTCGGATATTTGGTAATTAAGCTCAGAGCGTCTCTCAAGACTATGATGGATTCATTGTGTTATTGAAGTAACATCATCCCTTTCTTCCTTCCATACTCTATTTTGGTTCTTCGAATGTCTACACTTATTTTTGATTCACGCTTTGTTTGATTTGGATTGATTCCATAATCTCGTCTAGAGTTCTTTAATGCATATGGCAGCTTATAGTCTTTTGCTTTGTGACCAAGCTTGTGGCATACATAACATATTATTTTACCAAGGTACGCTTTGAGCTGATGTATACAATATTTTAGGCTCCCCTTGAACATAATTTACATTCAAATGTTTATGCCCAATATCATCGCATGCACAATGTGAGCTGAAATGATTCGTGTACCGTGATAGATTGTCTTCTTCCATTTTTTGCTTGAGGTAGTCTTTTCATTGGTCAGATCTTTTAGTTGGTTGGAATGATTTTCTTTGTCTTACGAAGAGGTTTTTCAAAGATTTCCTGTGTTTGTGGTAGTCAAAATAAGTGATAGTTCTCACAGAGGAAGAACCCTTTGACATCTTCTCGATTTGTCTAATTCATCCCTCTAGGAGTGCAGATGAGCCTTTAGAAGTTGATTGTTCTTCCTCTCATTCTTTTGTCCTTTCATGTTGCCGCTTTTTCTGCTTGCTTCTTTACAAATCATGTTCTTGTTGGCTTCTACTTCCTAGGAATATTTTGAGTCGCTTCATTATCCTTTACAACTTTTACAAAAATGATATTCTTGTTATCTTCTACCTTGACTTACCGGGTTTCTACTTCGTAGCCTATCCTGCCCTTATGAGAGGAGACCTTGAGCTTTTATACTCTAGTTCAACTGTCCAAAGATTTTCATTTGTGGAATATTCATAATTAGTTCAAGTTGGGCCTCTCTCGATTTCATCTCAGTTTATCACCTCTTTCTTCCAATCTCTTCCACATTCGACTTTTCTTATTTGTTGTAGCAGAAAGTGTCTTATACTTTCCTTGCTTCTTCAAGTTGTGCTCAGCCAAAATTTCTTCCTTATCATCATATTCTCTTATCACATATTTGCACCAGTGTCTTAAGGTTTTTGTTTTCATTCTTCAATATTTCTATTTCAACAAGGTTGTGTCAAGTTTGGCTTTTTCCTCAACCGTAATTTCTTCATGGTACTCACATCCATTCACCCAGCGTATCTCATTTGATTGATCTTTTCCTTTTGAAAGGAATTTTCTCTTCTTCTTGTTTATCTTCTCCTTCTGATAATGCATCCACTAATGTCTCCATGCATGACATGCAATCTATTCCATATTCCTTTGGCAAGACTTAAATCCATTGTTGAATCAATATCCTTGTTATGAAGACTCCATATATATCACACATTTTTCCTTTGCATTCCATCACAGTTCTTGCAAAGAGGGAGAGTCTGTAGTAACCATCACATACAAGCTTCCATACCTAGGTTCACAAGCCATTAAATATGTTTTAACCTTATCTCTCCATTCACAGAAAGTATTTTGTATTCAACATGGGTACATTTTGATAGTCCATGACTCAACCGTATATCCTTTATGCCATTAGCTTACAATTTAAAGGAACCGACTCTGATACCAATTGATGAACTTGGGGCCAAACTGAGAGGCAGGGGTGAATCAATGTAGTACATTCATGGAAATTTAAAACTATTTTCATTCAACTCAATTATACCTTCGCACATACATCTTAATACATAATGAATCAACAAACTTAATGTGTAGAGCAAGTAATTGAAGGTATTAAAACATCACATCAACACATAATCATCAAGAACATACACATCAGATATAAGTGGAAACCCATAAGGGAGAAACCACATCTTATTATTGTTGTGATGCAAAGGCAAGCTCCAAATCACTCACAATCGATTTTCTCGTAGGCTCCAAACTCATGGAGGCTACTACCACAAATTCCCGCAAGTTACAAATTGCAAGCAAGCTCCAAATCCCATATATTTTCTGTACATGTCCACAGATGTTCCTACCTCAACCAAATCCAACTAGACATATCTCAAGCTACAACTTGAAATGGAAGCACCAACTCCCATGTATTTTTCTCTCAGACTACAACCCGCTGTGAGGCCCTTATCAACCAACATAAATGGACATCTATCAAGCTACAACTTGATATGGAAGCACCAAATCCTCACACTACAATAAAATCATAAGGCCGATTTACCTGGATATCAGCTCTATTTACTCCTTATTCATTGTTGCCTTTTCACCTTCATATCGCTTCATATCACCCCGATATGCACAACATCTCTATCAATCCTCTCTCTTATTATTTCACTCTCCAACCTTTGCATCTTTCTTATATTCTTCTCGCTTCTCTTCCATTCTCAGTAAACTTTTCTAACAATCTTCAACTCTCTTTCACCCTACTGGCCGTCGCTGCTGCTCTCTCTCTCTTTGTTTCGTAACCTTTCCGCACATGGATATTACCCGTTTTATACGTATAACTTCATGACCGCGTTTGCATTCTCTATGGGAATATGAAGTGAATAGGCGAATTCGTCTTCCACCCATTCAATTCCTTACACTTCGCCCAGGTTATTACATTAGAAATAATCATAATACTCATGGAGTTTTTCCTATGCATACGGAGATTTGCCTTTGCATCACAAACAATATAAAATAATCAATGAATTTACATTTACGGGGTTAGAATAATCTTTCAATTCATCCCTTTCACCTTCTTGCTTTTCTCGTTCATATTGTCTTTCCGTTGTCATTCCTTTGTCTTCTTCCGGCGATACTTCCAACTCGTGTCGGCATTACTATCGGTTTCGAAATTTCGACTTGACCTAGTTATTACGTTTCAAACAATGCTTACTTTATACCCTTTCTTTTTCCCGACGTCGCTTATTATATTTAACTACAACGTTCAACATTCTCTATACGCATTGTCACGTCTCTACCCGAGTCAATTCTCTTGTATGCTTCCACCTTTCCGTTTAACTCACAACCACAACTTCATAACACCGTTTTGAAATGAGCTCCGGGTCCTTTTTCATGCGTTCTTTCCTGTGCCTTTCCTTTGTAACCCGAGTCGACCGATTCCATGTTTTTCTTCATAAAACCCATGCAAACACATTAAAACTTGGACCTAAAATATATTACTATTCACTCCTGTTGCATCGTGTTCGATTCATAAATCGCACTTCACACTTCGACGTTCCATAGATTTTTATGTTATAATCTCCTTTTTCCTCCTCCGACATGAGATTTAACACAGAAAATGTTTACATGCGCATTTGAAATCCTTGATTTCACCTTTGAAACTACATCGCATCCAAAGCCTTTATCGAAGCTTCGTAACTTTACCACAATTTACGATTTCACAATACTTGCAATTATGCGATTTCGCAAATCGCAACAACTCCTTATCGCACGTCGCATCTTAAAACATATAACTTGCGAAGTCTTAACATATAACCGTAATAATCGTTGATTTCGATGTGTGGTATGTGAGTGGGTCCCATCACCGAATTTAAATTCTCTAGACTTTAGCTTTGAAGCTCCATTGCGTTCCGCTTCTCTTTATCGCACTTCACAAGTTTTAGCTTCTAGCAATAACAAGTATCTCTTACCTTTAGCATATGCTGATGTGTAGTATGTGGGCTATATCCACATCATCTCCATGTCATCATGCCACGTTTCTTCACCCTACCATGTCACCTTGCCACGTCATCATAAATTACCCGGATCCGGGGGTCGTGGGCCATGTCATATTGCCACGTGATCTACGTTTACCCATGTAACACGCCACGTCATCTTATCGTCGCCCGCACTTCGCATCGCAACTTAAATAAATTATCGTGTGAAGTCTTAGCACCAAACACAAAAATCGCCGATGTGCGATATACCGCCGGGTGATTTAAGTTCCATCGTTGATCTCACCCAGACTCAATGATCCTCACCGCTCCTTTGTTGATTTGCTTCGCATCACAAATAAAATAGCTTACCATGGTGTCTTTAAACGTAAACAATAAAATCACCGAAGTGTGAAATACCGTTGGGTTTGCGATTTAATCTCCACATTGTTGGATTATGTCTAGATCCAATGGTTCTCGCTATATCTTTGCTCCAGCTACCGACTTTTCATCTTGGTTGTGCCTGCTCACTTATTTCTTGCTGTTCATGTAACACTTGACTCATTCCCACGAATTTGCCCCGCCATCGTTCATGACTTGACCTTACCATCGTCCACGACTGTTTTTGATGTTTTGTTTCATTGATCCTTTCTCTCGCCTTAACTTCCTTGTCGACTTTCGTCTTCTTTGCTGCCTTTGTCGCCTTTTCCTTTTGTCGCATTTGATCCTTTCCGCTCTTTAATCGCTTTTGTCGCCTTTGCTCCTTTGATTCTAAAGTTGCTCCTCTATGCCTTTGCCTTGTTGATGGTCCAATGTTGCTCCTTGCCTTGTAACGCTCCTCTGCCTCTCTTTTATGATTTCTCATCGCATTATTGCCCCATTTTCTTTATTTTCCTTATCGCTACTACCTCTCTCTACTCCTTTCCTTAATGATAGTTCTATGCCGCTTCCTTTGTGCTCCTTCATCAATGACAATATTTCCAATATAAGATGGGTGTGAGGGTGAATAATATCTACAAGTTATAGGTTGAGACAAGTTTAGCCTAGGAACAAGGTGCTAGTAGCTCAAAGTAGAGAAGCGGGGTGGTTGAGCAAGAGTAGGATAGAGCCCCCAAGATGGAGCCTCACTTATATCACGCTTGAGTTCAAGCATAAGTGTGGCTAAACAACAGATGATGAGGAGTGTAGCCTATAGGGTGAGGAGTGCAAACTCACCAATGAATCCTGATTTTAGGTAGAGTTAAATCCAAGTGGGAAAATGGATTTGGTTAACGAAGATTAGAAGAGAGTTGAATTTTCCAATATCACTAATCTAGAGGAAGCAACCAAGGGTAGGCACACAATGGCAATATGGAACTTATGATTGAATTGATGGAATCACAAAACATAGTGGGAGATAACAAGTCTTCACATTATGTTCTATAGAATAAAGAAGGAATCATCTTGCTTAAGAGGGAGCAACTCGTTAACAACGCGAGAACATTGTAGTGGGAGAAAAATCCGGTGGACGAGGTGCTTCATAAGCACCTTCCTCACTACTGTGTGTGAGTGTTGGGTACAGAAAGGTAGTTAAGTTCTTCTTTGACTTGTTCCTTAGTCAAAGAGAACAAGAAGAAATTTTCCTCTAGCATGTATGAGTTCTTAAAATTTAGGACAAAGTTTCCTCGAAAAATTAGGCAATTTCCTAAGGGTTAGGACAGCTCATACAGTTTAATTGATATGTAGGAGTGGAAGGCAAGGTCTGTTGTCTTTAAGTGTGACTTAGATTTGGGAAAAGTGACTAGTGTTGAGTCTTAGTCTAAATTGAGACTAGATGAGATACAAGAGTTATTTGGCTTAGTTAACTGTTAATCATAAGTCAACTTCCTAAAATATAACTCCGCGCATTTAGCCTCCGCGAATTTCTTATAAGGAGAATGAAGCCACTATTGTCCATCATTAGTGAGAATGAGTTGGTGAGAAAAATAATAGAGAGCACAATTTTGTGTGTCATTGTGAGAGGAAGAGTGCAAGAGAAGCTTATGCACAAGATTGTAGAGGCTATTTTCCTTTGGTATTTGCACCAGAATTAGGAGCAACCTATGCACATAGATTGTGTGGATAGGAATGCATTAGGAAATAGAGCTCAAGAGCAGCTGCAGGATAAGGGAAAGCGTGCTCAGGGTCTTTCAAGGGCATTTAAACTTAGTACAAGAAGAGAAAACATATTTCTTTTCGATTGAAATGTTGTATTTGTAAGATATCTATTGCTTTAAATTTCTTCACAATAAAATTCTCAATCAAGTAGACAATTTTCCTGTATTGGTTTCCTAGAAATTTTTGTGTCTTAATTATTGTGGGAAATGTATTTTATTTTTGTTCATTCTCGCCGCAAAATAAGTAGAGAAAATTTTTGTGTCTTTGGGTTACAAGTTAGGTTTAGATTTGTTCATTCTAGTAGATCAAAATTTTCATGATTCTCTACAGATGGGAAAACCCCAAGTCAAGGTTTAAGGGGAAAGAGAACTTGCCTAGTTTGTGTCAAATTTGATTGGGTAAAATAGTGGTGGTTTTGGGTACATGGTATAGCATGTTGGAGAATGCAAATTCAAGTTCATTCTTCATAATTGTATCAAAATGTATTTTATGTAAAAGGAAACAAGAAGATAAATCTAAAATTTATATTCAAGCATGGGTTTCATGCTCAATAAATTATAATTTTATTAGTTAAACATGATATCTATGCTTTAGAGTTGATGAGTCAAAGAGTCAAATTCCTATTTGGAACTTTGTAAAGGAAATTGAAAAAGAATTTTTGAAATTGTAATTTGGTCAAAATTTCCTCTAGAAGCCAAGTCAAATTTGCCTGCCATGTAGGCTCTATCTAAAGGACATGTTCATTCACACCCCTTGGACATGTCTATTCACATCATTAATATGATTATGTCTCGATCCTCTTATTATGTGGTCTACACTCATATTTAATGTCACTTATTATAATATGGCATGCACAATATTTCCTTATGACTAGCATCACATCAAACATAAGTTCAAACATATGTCTAAGAAATCTCGACACAATTTTAGGAAAGGAACAAAGTCCAAAATATTGAGGTAGCTATTTCGTAGCCCTCAAGTATCATAGGTCGAAATATTACATAGTCGAATGATTAATAGATTGACAAAGTTCCATTGTTTTAGTTATGGTCGTAGTCAACATCAAATTGAACTATGGTTTCATTAATTTTTATATGGGCGAATTCATGCACTACCTACTAAAAATACATGCCAAATTGGTTGATAAATGTGTGCTTGTATATACAATAAGCAAATTGAGATATTATTGTCCACGTGACCTCGCAGACTTGTTCGGTTGACTAACAATACTTGCAGATAGATGGACATGAAATGAGCAGTGGTTCCTCATCTGAGTCTCATTTAGTGGGATGAGAATAAAATAAGTATTAGATCAAGAAATAAAAACAACTAATAATAACACATTTGACATTAAGCAACAAATGTTAAAGGTATGACCCCTAACGTGGCTACATAACTATATAAATAATATTGAAGGAAGTTATACTTGATCAAAGTACATGAAGGTATCTCTGTGAAGTAAGATACAAGAAAATAAAGTCTGAAAAAATGCTTGATTCTAAGTAGTTGGAAAAGGATATTTATTAGAGTGGACAAGGTTAATTGGACTTGAATAAGAATTAGATCTTTGTAGTGAAAAGGTAAGGCATAGTTACAAAGGTATGTATGATCGTTGCATGCATTTCATATCCGAAAAGATCTCTAGATGTTCTACGTATAAAATACAAAAAGTGACATGTGTGTAAAGGCTAGGTCTTGGATAAAATGAGTTTTGATTTTGCAAGATGTTATATTAAATTGCTTGGATAACAAGTCTTATGATGGTGAAATTTTTAGGGTTTGTGTATCAGATCTAGGAATGCATAGAATTTGCATAACATATTCTGAAGACCTTGAAATCTAGGTTTTGCAACTAACTCTTGTGTGTAGTTGTAGAAATTGTAATTTTTGAGTGACACATCTAAGTATTTAGGTTTTGGTAAACTCTATCAAAGTGTGGAATAAAAAGAAAACTATAGAGATGGAAACCCCAATCTCTATTGTTTCCACCGTGGAAAATAAAAAGGGCCTAATTTTGCTAACACAGTACTACATCATGCCGATGAAGACCAAGTATGATGAGGTTCAAGCGTTTGCTTGAATATGAAGATTAGATCCTAAGATCTAGAAATGAAATAAATTAAGGTTTTGTAGCATGTTTGTTAAATTTTTTTTTCATGGTAGACCCCGATGACTAATCTAGGTTTGTAAGATTTTATAGCTTTTGGTATAGGGTTTGTAGACCCTAAATGAGTCTTGAATTTGAAAAGCTCCTAGTAAAGGAAACCCTAACTAATTGTTCCTCTTTAGGAATCCACAAAATTTTGAGAACAGTATCTAGGGTTTGTAAGGATAAATGATCTAGGAAAAATTGATTAAATTAAATCCTAGGGCTTGGAAGAAAACCATGGGAATGGAGCTGTTAAAAGTGCAAAAACCCTAATAAGGGTTAGGTTAAGAAGTTTCCTCGCTTATATATCTCAAACCATAGAAATACACTTTTTAAAAAAATCATAAAACTTAGATTGACCAAATTGACATTATGATCTTGTCTTTGTATATCTTGCTTGGTTGTACTTGCCGGTGAAATTTTCAGGTGCACATAATGAAGGTCATCAATATTATGAAGGAAATATGATCATGGTGGAGAAGGAAATACTCGTGTTTGATGATGACGCCTTGATATTGATGAGAAATATGGAAAGAGGAATAGAAGTAGACTTGATGATATTGAATGTTTTTCGTATGATGAGAGTATTCAGGAAACGCATTGATACAGAAATTGAAGTTGAAGAACCCAGTTGAAATGCTTAGAGAGTCCATGCAAAGGATGTTGGTCTCAAAGAAACAAGAAATGGTACAACTTTATATTTTTGACAAGAGGCCATCATGTTGAGGTACTATGATATTGATTTTTATATATTGAACATCCTGCTGGCATATGGTTTTTCTATCCGTAAGAATGTTGCATAATAGCAAAGGCAAGCATAACTTATTTTAACTCAGTCCAAAGAACACATGGATTGAGTGGATAGTTTTGTTACCTCTTGAAGGATTACATGTTTGAGAAGTCTACATCATCTTGGGATTGAAAGGTATAAACAAAAAAGATACTTGATGTTTATATTTTGATAACAATGAAGATCACTTTCTTTGATTAGGAGGGAGCTATGATTAACTCTACTTTGATTAGATCAATATAATGCCTTTTTTATAATGACTAGAGGAAAGTGATATGAAAGGTTTATGTGGCTTGAAACCTATAACAAACTAAAGAAAGCTTGGCTCCATTACAAAAGCTCAAGAGTGATGAGATACAAAAGGAGGAGAGCCAGAAACCACTAGTTTAAGATTCCAAGGAAGAACTCAGAGATACTGTATTGATGAAGACACACTAAATAACCTGTGGTTATGACTTCCCAATTGAAAATTAGTAAGGAATATTCTCTTTGGCTGAGAGAGTTATGATGGACATAATATTCTCCATGTGTTACACATACCGACCGTGACTAACAACCATAAGTCTATGAAGATACTAAGAGGGGGGATGAAGGATTGCATAAGCATATGAGATTGATACTCCTTGAGGATAAAATAATCCAAGATAGGAGTGTAGACTCGACACTCTTGAGTATTGGATAGGTACCAAGGTAAGAGTGGTCGAAGAGGGCTGATATTCTTTGAGGATTGGAAATCCAAGAAAAAAATAGTCCTAAAAGGACATACCTAGTGAATATGCAGACAAGAGTATGTGCCTTAAGAGGTAGTGTGGTGTCTCACATAGAGCTTCCCAACAATATGCTCAAATATATATAGAGATTGTTATTTAAAGGACTCGCTACATTGACAATGATAGTTATGATGTTGATGTTTGAGAATGGATTATCAATTTGAATCTTCTCATGAGAATAGTTTAGTTTGAGAGTATTCTTAGATCGGGACTACAATATGAATATCTCCTTAGTTATAAGGGGAGTGTTGGAGAAATGTAATTAAGTTCGGTCTTCATAATTGTATCAAAATGTATTTATGTAAAAATAAAATAAAATAAAAAGAAAAGGAAAAAAATATATTCCTGCTATTGTTTCATGCTCAATAAATTATTATTTCATTATTTAAGAAATGTTCTTCATGCTTCTAGGATTTGATGAGTCAAAGAGTCAAAGTGCTATTTATACCTCTTGTAAAGAAAATTGAAAAATAATTTTTGAAATTGTAATTTGGGTCAAAATTCCCGCTAGAAGTTGAATCGGTCTCCGCTCAATATGTAGGCTCGCCCTCAAAGGACATGTATATTTGCAATCTTCCTGATAGTAGAAATAAATGGTGAGTTTGAGCTATTTGGATAGACAATTCACACAAGAAGTTTTAAAATATCATAGGAAGGAAGAAGAACGAAATATGAAATAGAAGAAGAATTTTTCTTGAGTTTTATTTGTATAAATTATTCCTTTATATGTCTCTCGTTGAAGATCCGACGATGCATATGTTTTCGGTCTCTCATTGATGGATTTTCGAATAAAAGTGGGGATTGACTTGGCTTCTATAGGGTTGAAGGGTCTTGGATATCTCATTTAAGCAGATTCTATAAGAAGAAAATTTTATGGGGTTTTCCCCTTGTAGGGCTTTTCCTTGGCTTTGAGCCCATATCTTGTGTTCTTTGTGTTCTTGGTGGATATTCATGTTTTTACGTTTGGTAATTTATTGATGAAAGCAAAGAAGAAAAAATAACAAAATAATGCCAATAAATTCACAAGTAATTATCAAGATAGGAGAACTTACTTTAATTCTGTGAGTCTCCCTATTTCTCCAAGATAACAAAATTCTGCTTATTTTATACCCATGATTATATGTAATGGAGCCTTTAAAATGCTAAGAAGAATTCATTGTAATGTAGGCCAAAGTGAGTACAGTCTCACTTGGCTAACGTTTTGGCCAAGAGCTAATGGAATTTTGAGGAATGAAGTTTTTCCCTAGAGTTGTGGTTTTCCCGAGGAAAAATTATGTATGCATTATCCGTAATGTTTAAATATATGTTTATGATTCATTATTGATGTTTAATTTATGTTCCTCCGGGTTATTTTATACGTCTCCAGCTTAAAATTTATAATATGTGGTATTAGAGCTCTAAGGTGTATGTATTTGACTTAGAGGGATGCCTTGTAGCCAAGGTTAATCTAAGACTCTCTAATGAGAGGATTGATAATGGCTCGAAGCAACTCCGTGAAAATTCAAAATGTGCCTTGGTGTAGGGTAAAGTCAAGTCAAGGCTTTATGGGTGGGGTTGGGGATTTGTGGGCACCGAGCAGGGCCTTACAAAAAATGAAATAAATGGGAAATATGATCGCTTCAATTAGAGCCTTAAATTATTTAAACTTGTCAAAGGCTTCATATTTATTGCCGAGGAAATATATCCAAGTGTATTCCTTTGAGATGTCATATATAAAATAATAATTAGTACAATAAAATTTTCCTAGTGATGGTGTTAGGGTCTCTATAATTTTGCAATATTGGCAAATACAAAGCTATGAGCCTACATATGAACCACTTTGGGATTCTAGGATCTAGCTCCCCGAATCCAGAGTGGATTCTATAAGTGTGTTTAAAGATGTGATCTTTAAGGCTTTTGAATGTGATTTTAGGCTAGCAGAAGAACAAGTGGCTTTTGTGGTTTGTTTTTTGTTGGGCAAGGATATGATGAAGGTGAAGGAAGTCTATATGAAGGGTGAAGGTGTAAATAAGTTGAAAGAAAGCTCGCCTGATAGGATAGGTCAAAAGTATCAATCCATTGGGTTATGGAGTCATGAGATTTAATTGAAACAACAAGTCTACAAAGGTTACCATGGGGCAAGTCATCTATGTCAAAGGATATCTTTACGTTGATTTTATGGAATGAAACAATAAGAAATGAAGTGAGGGAAACTGCCGTATGAAGAAACAAAGAGTAGCCTAAGATCAAGTAAGTACTTTGAAACTATCCTGCTTTTTGGCATGCACTTAAGGAAGACATAAAAGTAATCTAAGATCAGTAAGTACTTCTAAACTAGCCCTCGCTTTTGATGTAATTTCAATAAAAACATTTAAAACACATAGAATAGATTAAGATCAAGTAAAGACTTTTAACTTAGCTCGCTTTCAAACATATTCCAAAGAAAACATTCATGATAAAAATAAAAAGTAGTCTAAGATCGTAAGTAACCTTAAACTCGCCTTCTTTCAACATACTCTTAAGGGAACTCTTCAAAGCAACCGTTAAAGATAAACTAGTGACAAAAATAACCATAAAATTCTCTAGCTCAAATTTTAATTAGCAAAACTTTCTAAGAAATTCAAAGACAATATTTCAAGTACACTGAAAGCAAACATGGGCTAACCAACATTCCTTGGACTGATCACACTCTATTGAATTATCTTTAAACAAACAAATCACAGAAACATAGAGGAAGTATCGTTGAGATTTAGGTACTTCTCAAGAGTAACCGTAATCTATATTTGTTGTTCTTTATCGCAGAAAGTGGAAAATGGAAAACAAAAAAAAAAAAGTAAAATAAAAATTACAATAAGAAACACATCACCGTTGACATAGACCAGATCCCATAAATCAACTATTTGTATTTGATGTTAAAACCAAGCATAATCTTCAAGTCCAATGCTTCTACACTTCCTTCAAACTTCTCATTCAAATATGTATCTTCAACTACAAACAAATGGCTACAAATAAATTTCGTAAAAACTATTTACATGCAACATATCGAGAGACCAACCTTTTTACAATGTGTTTCCTCAAGGAGATTTTATAAGGAAATGAGGAGGTGAAGAGTTTTGTGGTTCAAGTATCATTAATTCCATAGTAAATGCAATTCATAGCCTTGAAAACCATGCAAGGCATAAGGTGAATGCATTGAATTACAGCTCAGTTGATTTATTCCATTTATGTTTTTTAGCTCCATGGACAAAAAGATTGACATTAAGGCCTTTTATCCTTTGCAATAACTTCATTAATGCTTAAAATGTATTCTTTTGCTTGAAATAACTTTTTCACTGCCTTTAGGCAAATATCTTATGACTGGCAATAACTATGCTCTATTTGATTTATTGAAGCCGTAGGTGGCTCTTTGTGTCAAGAGTGATAATTGGCCTCCGATGTAAGGTGGAGGCCTCTTTATCGATATTTTTTCTTTTGTTTTTCCTTAAAACACCTTTTAATCTACTCTTTGTCCTGTTTTAGGCTTAATTAAGCCTTGCTCTCCAAAGTTTAGGCTTTAATCTCCTTTAACATTGATTTCTTCTAATATCGATACACTGCTGTTCTCCATTTCAAAGGGCACAAATGGTGTTGGTGCAAATGGAGGGTTTCCCGAGATCGAGGATCTATGATCCGTATGATTTAAACTCGATTTTCTTACCTCCGTTGCATCCTTTCTTCTTCGATTTAAGGCACATAATCGTTATTCCGAGCATCTTCATACTTCTTCTTCAGATCGTAAAAACACAGAAAACACTATTTAAACCTCGCAAAACACACAAATTCATTAAGAAACTTCATGGAACTTGCTAAGACTACTTCAGAGTGTTAAATGAGGGGATGGAACTGTATGAATGAGGAAATTAAAGAAAAAGGGAGAAACCTTTAGCGAAAGCGAAAACGGCAAATGAAATTGGGCGTGATAGTGGAATGTGGAGCCATCGATTTAGAATGATCAATGGTTAAGATCTTCTAATGAAATATTTTGAGAATATATGGAGGGGTAAAAATGAATTAGAGATCGGATATAAGGTGAGCCATTGGATTAAAAAAAATCGACGAACGAGATCAAGCGATGGAGGTTTGGGAGAAAAGACGAAGTGTGAAATGACTCGAGGTCGTGACATAACGTGAGTCCGCATCTCAAAGATCGACAGCGAAGATTAAAAGGTGAAAATGACTTTTGCGGAGGATGGTGGTAAGGTAAACCATTAGTGGTCTTACAAGAACATTCAAGTGGTTTTAGATTTTGGCCAAAAACGCGATACCATACACTTTTCGACACTTGTCCCCTCCTAATACCACCCATTTCGCGTAATTTTTCGCGTTAACCCTTGGGTGAAAAAAATTATGCGATATGGAGTTTTAGTCAAGCCTGATGAGGGGAAACAGATCCACTGAAAGCGGATCGCACGCCGATGGAGAGCAAGATGCATGGGTGGAAAGGTAGGTAAATAACGACGAAATGTGAACCGTTGACTGGGGGAATGGACGGCGAAGATCCGTTGGTGAGGAAATGAGAAGCGGGGTTTGAAGAGAGCGGAAGTAATGGGACCGTCCGATCAAACTTGATCAATGGTGGAGATTTAATTGAGGTCGGAATGGTGAAGGGTTATGTATGAGCGGCGATTAGATCCTCGGCTATTGGTTCTGTGATTCAACGGTCCCGATAAAATCGATGGATCGAGGAGAAGGGCCTATTACATCGAAGTTTTGAGCTTGCAATGTGCATTTAAGGCCGTCATGGATCGCAGGGATGATCGACGGTTGGGATTGATCAGAGGGTGTAATGGATGTGGAGGGCCCATGAGCAAGAAAGGATGAGACATTAGCTGCCGGTTCTTTGGTGATTTGGACAACCGAGATTAAAATGAGAGATCGAGCGGAGAGGAGGAAAAAGGAAAGAACAGCGTGGTACCTATGGCGCACAGCACCCATCGTCGACCGTGTAGAAGGGATGATCGACGGCCCGTATTAAATCGTGGGATCGCATCGGCGGAAGGCAAACACAATGGGATGGGCGCGATGCGATGAGATCCGAAGCATCGGATGAAGGTGGATCAATGGCTGGGTTGCTTTCCGAGGGATCACATCGGAATTTTCGAAAGACACGGAAAGGAAGGACCCATGGCGACTTGCGATGCGCATGAGCCGATGGCCGTTGATCTCACAGAGATCGACGACCCAAATTTATTTCAAATCACAACGTTCGCTTTATGAAAAAACAAAGGGAAAAGGGGTTCGGGAAAGCGGTTCTAGACTTTAGCGCCCCCGATTGCGGAGCCGTGGTCCTATGAAAAGGGCGAGGAGACCGGGTTTTTAAAGAAAAAGGCTTATTGCTCCGAGGTTTTTTTTTTGAAGTAAAAGGGCAATAAGGAAACAAGAAAACCTCGATTGCGATTGCACGATGGGGGTTAGCTCCGGTGTTATGGCTCCGGTCACATGCGGGAAAAAGGAGTCAATAGCCAAAGCGCTTTAAGGCCTTAATGCAAAAATGGATTTTAAGGATTTTTTGAGGATTTTGAGGGTTTCGATAAGGGAGAAAATGGTTTTTTTAACCAAACAAAGGGGGACATAAGGTTTAAAGAGGGTTTTGGAATGGTTTAGAAGTTAAATGAAGGTTTTTATGGATGAATATGGAGAATGAAATGAGAAGCAGAAGAGGGAAAATGGAGCTTTTTGAGCAAATGCTTCTTTTTCTTGGTAAACAACAGATACTTTAGAGTAATAATGGAACAACAAAGTGAGGATTAACTCAAAGAGAACAGACTATAGACTTCAAAAGATGATAGGTTTTAAGAGGAAACTATCTCTGAAGGCTAGCACATATAGCCACTCATTTGGTATGACAAATTTTTATAGGTGGCCAACAACGGTTCAAATTTTTGGGATGCAGGTCAGCTTTGGAGGTGTCAAGAACCTCGAACATCATTCTCTAGATGTAGATCAAGTGAAAGCCTGTACCTTGGAAACCTTTTCCTTTTCTTTTGATCAACTCTCCTTGAAAGATGATTAGAACATTTGATATCAAGAGAAAAAGCCCCTTTTTCCTCAAACAACTACCTACACAACCTACTTCCACATTTTTTCTTCAAAAGTGCATTTGGACTTGCAGACCTTTAAACATCAAAATTTCATTCTTTTTTTGAAAACATGAAACTAATCTAAGTCTACTTCATGCCCCTCCATGAGTCTGGGATTATGTTGAACTCATAGTTTCTTTACTTAACTACTGTCAGATTAGACCGTCCTATTTAATTCTTTATTCTCTAAATTTGGAAACAGTGAAATTTAAAAACAACTGTCAGATTAAGGCCTAACTTGTTGTTGATCAATGGCATAAAACAAGCTACACATAGACTTTTATTCGTAGATAATTAAAGTTAAAATTTTGAAGGTTTAATATCCAAAATTTTGAAACATCCTTCATTATTTCTTCAAATTTTGATTTTGGATTTTTTTTGAGTCAGTTTCTCTCATCCTGTCCAAGGTTTTGAGCATATTGGAACCAGTTATCCATCAATATCATATGTTCAAGTTTTGAGCTTGTTTGTACTTTGTTTTTCTATTCTAATCTACCTTAATGATAAGCCCATATTATGTCATGGTCAGATGTAATTCATTAACCTATCAACAAGAATTGAAAAAACTAATTAGTCATGATTAGGCTAGTATGACTAACTAGAAGTGTTGTAGGAGTGGCATTTGAGCTTGCACACTTTCGTACTTTGTCTCTTAGCATAATGACTTTCTTGTTTTTTATAATCACTTTTTTCTTTTCTATTGTTTTTGTATTTTTTTCTTTTTCTAACTTTGAATGCAATGTCTGCATACTGTAATTTACAATGGAAAAGTAAAAGCTTTGAACCGTACAGTTTTCAAGAAAATAATGTTTGAGCATCTCGCTATTGATGTAGACCTCCAAAGAGTTCACCATTCAATTCCTCGCAACAAATATGCATTGTTACCAAGTAACAATCGAATGAGATAAGGCTTCAGCTATGTCATCAAATTTTCCATGTTTTCCTCATCTCTCTCCTCGAATACCACTTCAAAACTTTGTCACCAATGCCGAAACCATTGGCCTTTGTCCTTTTATCAAACAACTTATTGATGTTTTCTGTTGTGTAGTGCTTTTCCATAGACTTCTTCTCTTGTTCGTTGAAGATGTATAGTCCGATTGATCTTTCTGTCATATCATTATCTTCGCATCGCATTTTTGATCAGCTTCATTACCGGCACTCCTAAAGTCGTCGAAAATCGTATCTGCCCCATAAACTAGCCGGTAGGGTGACATTCCAATTGATTTCTTAAGTGTTAATTTGTCACCCATAGTGCATGTAATTAGCTTTCTTTGTGTGCCATGATTTCTTATTGTCTTACAACAACTTTTTGATTATATTCACCAAACTTTTATTTGAGGATTCTACTAACCCATTACCTTGAGGGTAATAAGCGTAGAATGGCCCGATGTAACTGGATACTTATGATGTATCTAACCATCTTTGGATCCAAATGCAAAGAACATTATCGTTGATAATCTTCCTAGGGACAGCCCAAATCTAGATAGGTTATGAGTTTCAAGTGAATTTTATGATGACAAAGAGTCGTTGGCTTGCCTAGAAGGGATGGCTTTTATCCATTTGGTAAAGTAGAAATCAAGAAAAGGATTTCCATCCATCTATGTTAGCGTATGAGGTCGATGTGATTTCCTCAATGAAGTCTAGACCCCATTGTTGAAAATGAGCTTCTACAAGATTGGATGCAAGTGGCAAGGGAAGAAATTTTCTTTGCCTTGCAAGAGTTGGCATTTGTAACAGCAATAATCATTTTGTGGACATCTTGAAAGAGGGTGGGCCGACAGTAAACAGCTCTAAGGATTTTATTGGCAATTGTCTTCCTTAACAGAGGTGGCTCACATTCTCCTTCGTTTAATTCATGTGCTTGATCTTATCTCCGCATCATTCTCGTGCAAACATGCATAATAATCCACTAGCATTTTTCCAATATAGGACATTTATGTAAAATGCAAGAATTTACAACTTTCAACTTTAAAAATCTTGCCTTTCTTTAGAAAAACCAGGAGGTATTTAAATTGAGCAAAACATATAAAATATTAGCAATAACAAGATGAAAATGTAAATGATATTCAATAGGAGTTGACAACTCCTCCTCGTTCATCTAATGCATCTAACATGTTTATATCAAGAGCTTCAAATTAGACTGTGCCCATTAATCTTGCTAGTCCTTGGCCTTTTATGAGCTTAGTGGGCTTAACTCCTTCCCTTTTTAGCATATTGGTCATGTTTATAAGGGGTTCAGCCTAGATTAAGTATGAACCTTCAAGAAATTAATCTTCCCGTTGAAATATTGAAGTTCCTTGATGTTTCTAGGATGGTTGATTTGTAACATACCATCGATCCTCTTTGGGTCTATCTTTATCTCGTATATGATGTGTCCAAGTAGTTTGCCTTTAGAGACCAAACATTGTTTTCTTTGGATTTAAAGATAACCCAAATTTTCTCGCATTTCTCAAAGACCTTTTCTTAAGTGTTATAGGTGTTCTTCATCTGCTTTGGAAACATGATATCATCGTAGGTAAATAATGATGAAGATGCCTAATTCTTCCGAGAATGCAATATCCATGGCTCTAAATGTAGCACCATCATTCATTAAACCAAAGGGCATTTTCACATACATGAAAGTACCCCAAGGTGTAGTAAAGGTTGTTTCTTTTGAGTTGATCATCAAGATGTACTAATATCCGATTGTATCCCGAAAAGCCATCTAACAAAGAATTCCTTTTAGAACCAAATACCCCTTTGTAAAATATGATCCATCTTGGGTAAAGGTAGTTGTCCTTCGCAGAGGCTTTGTTTAAATTCCAAATCTATGGCTACAAAGCCTAATCTCTCCCGTTTTCTCTTCCTTAACCCATACAAACATTAGACACCCACTCGAGTATATAATAGGAACAATAATTCCAGCTTTATACATTTTCTTAATTTCCTTTGTACCGCAGGTAATTGAACAAAGGTTAATTCTATACAATTCTTGTTTAAAAGGTTTCGGTTTCCTTAAGGGGTATCTTATGCTGAATTATATTTGTATCATAGGATTTTAGATCCTCATAGACCCATGCAAATACACGTAAAGTTCCTTGAAGAGGCTCAATGTATTTCAAATTTTATGTGAGTTTAGTAAGGTTTTTTTGTATACTTTTATCATTTTTGGTTTTTGTTCACCCATTTATGGTTACATTCTACTCGCTCAACTGTGTTCCGCTGGTTTTTTGGCAACATCGTTGAACTGCATCAATTCTTCTAATGGGACAAGTCCTTCGCAGTTTTGAGTGTTAGATTGCAAGATTTCTAAGTCTTCTTTTCTAAATCTGCACCGATTTATGCTGTTTGTTCAAGTTTATTAGATATCAGATTTACATCAACAACTGAGACCTTTACTTCTTCATCAAGTGGGTTTTCTTCAATAGACAATCAGTCTATAATTTGAATCTCGAACTTGGCAGCTGCAACCATTTCCGGACCGGCAGAAGTCTTCTATTTGTTTATCTCCGTAAAAAAACTCTTGCCGTATTTTTCATTGTCCGGGATAGATGGTCTAAATTTGACTTGGGTGGTACATTGCTTGGTTTCATAAGGTGTTAGACAAGTTCTAGTAGCAAAGGCTAAACCACCGGCAAGGACATTTTGGTTTCTTGGGACAAAGATAAGTTGGAATTCATCAAATTTATTTAATACGTCCATGTCATCATTTCTATAGGCTCTAATTTTGGGGTGTTTGGCACTATATTCCCCATTCACTTGCCTAATAATTAACTTGAATCCCCATGAAATTTTATTCTTTGGCTCCACTTTTTCAAGAAGTGCGTGCCTAAAAGGAGGGCTTCGTATTCAGCTATGTTATTTGTACATTGGAAACTTAACCTGTAGGAATGCCCTTCAAAGATGATTGTTTTCTTGTTGTGTATCCATATGCCCGCTTCCGCATCATTTCTAGTGCAAGACCCATCAAAGTTCATGCTCCAAAGAGGACTAGCTTCAAATTGACTAGTTTGACTACTATCCCCTTTATCTTTTTGTGTTTAGATTGTTCCTGTAAGTTAGCACTATGTTGAAATTGATCTAGTTCCTCATGTTCTTTCATTATGTTGAGGACTCTTCTTGATTCTCAAGGTTGACAAATAAAATGGATGATTGTTTTGTATTCCTAGACCGTAGATTAGTTTTCCGTAATTTTTTGAATTGGCAACCTGTCTTGAATGCTTTTGTCTTGTCTTCTCCTTTGTGTCTGCCACCATGTTACAATGAGGATGGCTACTAAGCCAGTTAAGGTTTCTTGGTCATTAAATGTTTCATGATTGAAGAGAATAATGAGTCAAGGTCATGGAGTGCACAGAATAAAAGAGGAGAGTTTTCGTGTCTCTTGGCTATTGACCATGTATTGCATGTGAGATCTCTTTCTATAAAGTCTTCTAGCTTGATTAAAAAGCCAGGGATAGTAGCATATGGCTGGATACACGGCATTGTTCCTTGTAACTTAGCTCCCCATGATCTTGATAACAACATACCATATTTTGGGGGTACATCAACCACTACAATATCCATCACTAAACACTTGGATGGAATTTGTGCTAAGTTTACGCAGAGGTCTTGATCAAACCTAAACATTTCACTTTACTGGAGTCAAAGGAGTATAGATCTTTGTATGGTCTGGTGATTTCAAGGCCTAGACTTCTCCATTAATGCTTTGGGCATTAAGTTATTAGAGTCCCCAAATCATGCATGGCATTGTGTAAAATTTTATCAAGAATTTTTCAAACTAACATAGAAAGGAGGAATTGGCTCCCTTCTTAGTATCTTCAACTAGGACCAAATAAGAGTCAGGTTGGTCATTATTGAGGTTGACAAATACACATTTTCTCGTTATGTGTCGAAAGCTTTCAAAATTTGTGATCTATATACATCTTGGGTGACTGATTCCGCAAGGGACCAAGAGATTTTAATCTTGGTACTGTTCAAAACTAAAAGGCAACCGATTTTTTTACAATGTTTGTGTCAAATTTTGTTAATCACCATTACTTGATCGAAAAATCAACTTGTTGATTTCCTCTATCTACATTGGTCAAAATTGTTTTAATAGGAGCACTAGCCAAAGTACTCACGTCGCTAAGATCCGCACTTCCGTTTTTCATTAATTTGGAGTGCCTTCTTCGTTTTGATCAGAATTTACAACCACTATTTTGTCCTTTGTTTTAAAAAATTTTTGGGCTTATTCATGTACGTTTTTAAGGCAGTTTACAATATGTGTTAGTCTTGGGGAGTTTCGATTCTTTTACCCTAAGGTCATATTATTTTAAAGTTTCTATGATGACATTTTCCACTCTTGATAATAATCTCTATCCTTGCCAGTATCTTCCATCATCATAGGGTGTATATAGAACTTGTTTTATATTAATAGGAACATCAAAGTGGTCACTATCTACCCCCAACATGTTTATATCATCTTCTTCCGTTTCTTCAACCTCATCGACATAGTTTTCTTTGGAAAGGAGGTCCGATCTCGTTGATAATCCTCTTTGTTTGTTTTGAGGTTGATTTCTTCCTAAATTTCTGATTTTGATTTTGAGATTTGATTTTGATTTCGGTTTTGTGAGCCGATTGGTTTTCTCTAGCTTGTGATCTCTTAATTATGCTCATCTCCTTCTTCATCATTTCCTCCATCATCCCTTCCATTTCTTGAGCTAGATGTAGGAGGTGCGAGTGTTCTTCCCTAAATCATACTTTTCTTTTCATTCTCATCCGGCTCTTTTCCATCGTATTTACTTACAAACTTCAAGGCTCCTTTCTACATATCCTAAAGTCAAAGGACTGTACCGATAGGCTATTTCGGTAGATCAAATCCTTCAGAAATTTGTTTAAAGCCGAACTTTGTGGAGGTTCTAAGTCCTGGGGCGTGTATTAGCTACACATGAATCTAGTGTCGAATTTTGAACACCTTCCGTATTTATTTTGAGATTGTTATAGTCCGAAAGTATCTAGAGAGGGTTTTTTCTAACTTCCATTTGTTTAAGAATAATTACAGAAGGGTTTGGAGGTCATTAATGCTATTAAGGGTTAAGCCTTTTGAACCATTTTCTTGCTTCTCCCCGTAAGCTTTGAGCAAAAAATATGAGTTTACCGCCATCATCAATCTCATTTTTATCAAAATAGTCATTCATCTTGTCCACATAGAAGCAAGAGTAGGCACCACCGCATCATATAATGGTATCTTGGACCGATAGTCCCGTGCGTATTGACTAGAGGTAAAGGAAGGACCAGAGGGGCATACCAGCGTTGATAGGAGGTTGTGGAAAAGTGGGGGGTTTATAGGTGGAGGATGTAAGATGAGGGAGTTGATGGAATAATGTAGTTTGAATAGTGTGGGTGTATGGATAATGTATGGGATGGACCAAAGAAGAGATTGCTGGAGCATCTAGGATGAGAGAAACCAAAATTATGAAGGAAATCCAAATCAAGAGGGGTAGTTTCTCCGGCTACTGTGATGTTCACTTCTCATCTTGGGATGAAACCGAGACTCAAAATCTATCTAATCTACATCATCAAGGACCTAGTTCTGAATGGGTTTCTCAAGTCAACTTGTGAATCTTGTAGAGCTAAAATAGCTTTGCAGCGAAAATTAGCTCTTGGATTGGTCCGACAATAGCTGCTCGAGCCTTAGGAAACTCTTCTAATTATGCTTTCGTGGATTATCAACTATCTTCGTGAGGGTTTGGGTCATGATAGGCTCTAGTATGAACTCTTCAGGAAGCCATTATGTATATGTTTTCGCACCCAATATTTAGAAAATTTTAACCAAATATGACAATATTTTAGGAGGCTAACGTATCTTTTAGCAAGAAAACTTAATCCTTAAAGCCTTCTTAATCGAGTTTGAATGATGTTATGATAAAGGGTTTCTAAAGGATTTTCAGGTCTATTTAGATTCGGAGTCACCAGGAAATTTTAGCTCTTTTTGGAGGTAAAATGTTGTATGGTCCACCACCATATACCAATCTAAAATGTTTTGGGTTTTCCGAGTTTTTTTCAAAATTTATAGGTTATGAGAGGCGGTCTTAAATCTATTTCAACACTTAGCTGGGCTAAGGTGATGGAGACATTTAAAGAGAGGCTTACTCTATGACTTAGCTAGCTAATTTCTTCAAGGTTTGATAAGGCTCTAAGGAGAACTTGTGGTTGTTATTTAGTTTGCTTGCTGATTCAAATAAGTCCTATCATGATCACCATTTGCTTTGGTAGTGCTTGAAGAGAGCTACTTATAATGCATCGAATGTTGAGTGTCTTGTTTAAGTATTTTATCGAATCCCCAAATGAGTCGCCACAATGTTAGGTCTCTATAATTTTCAAGAAGATTGGAAAATACAAAGTCATAAGAGTCTACATATGAACCACTTTGGGGATTCTAGGATCTAGCCCTCTCGAATCCCGCAGAGGATCTCTCTATATGTGTTTAAAGATGTGATCTTTAAGGCTTTTGAATGTGATTTTAGGCTAGTTATGAAGAACAAGGGTTTTTGTTTGTTTTTGGTTGGGAAAGGATATGATGAAGGTGAAGGAAGTTCATAGAAGGTGAAGGTGTAAATAAGTTGAAAGAAAGCTTCACCGATAGGATAGGTCACCAAAATTATCATCCATTGGCCATGGAGTCATAGAGGCTTTAATTGCAGCAAGAAGTCTACAAAGGTTACCATGGGGCAAGTCATCTATGTCAAAGGATCTCTTGCTGATTTTATGGAATGAAACAATAAGAAATGAAGTGAGGAAATCAAACAGATGAAGAAACAAAGATAAAAATTTCTAAGATCAAGTAAATACTTGAAACTATCCCCGCTTGGCATGCACTTAAGGAGAGACATAAAGTAATCTAAGATCGTGTAAGTACTTTTAAACTAGCTCGCTTGATGTAATTTCAATAAAAAACATTTAAAACACATAGAATAGCTTAAGATCAAGTAAAGAATTTTAACTAGCCTCGATTTAAAAGATATTCCAAAGAAAAATTCATGATAAATATAAAAGTAGTCTAAGATCAGAAGTAATTTAAACTAACCTGCTTCTAACATACTCTTAAGGGAACTCTTCAAAGAATCGTTGGAGATAAACTAGAGGACAGTATTAACCATAAACTTCTCTAGCTCATCTTTAATTAGCAAACTTCTTAAGAACATTCAAAGACAATATTTCAAGCTACACTCAAGAAAACATGAGCTAACCAACATTCCCTTGACCGATCACACTATATTGAATTATCTTTAAACAAACAATCAAGAAACATATAGATAACCCAGTTAGTGAGATTTAGGTACTTCAAGAGTAAATCCTAAACTATATTTGTTGTTCTTTATCGCAGAAAGTGGAAAAATTGGAAACAAAAAGTAACAACAATTTACAATAAGAAACACATCACCTTTGACATAGACCGTGATCCCAGTAAACTACCTATTTATATTTGATGTTCAAACCTGGGCTTACACCAAGTCCAATAGGTTTCTACAACCTTCAAACTTCTATCTCGGGAAATTTTATGTATCTTCGATTACAAACAAGGCCGCAATAGCTTCAGAAACTATTTACATGCAACGTATATCGAGAGACCAACCTTTTACAATGTGCTCCCTCAAGGGATTTTATAAGGAAATGAGGAGGGAAGAGTTTCTAGGGTTCAAGTATCATTACTCCATAGTAAATGCAATTCCTAGCCTTGAAACCATGCAAGGCATAAGGAAGGAATGCATTGAATTACAACTCGTTTGATTTATTCCATTTATGTTTTTTAGGCCTAGTGGACAAAAAGATTGACTTTAAGGCCTTTTTTATCCTTTGCAATAACTTCTCATTGACAATTTAAAATGTATTATTTTGTTTGAAATAACTTTTTCGCCTTGTCTTTAGGTAAATATCTTCTGATCGGGCAATAACTATGCCTTCATTTGATTTATTGGAAGCCGTAGGTGGCTCTTTGGTAGTCAAGAGGATAATTGGCCTCTCATGTGGTAGGAGGCCTCTTTACCGATATTTTTCTTTTTTTTCCCTTAAAACACCTTTAATCTGTTTCTTGTTCCGTGTTTCAGGCTTAATTTCGTTTTCCTGATCTTCAAAGTTTAGGCTTTAATATCCCTTTAACATTGATTTCTTCATTAATGATACACTAGCTCGTTTCAATGGCACAAATGGTGTTATGCAGCTTGAGGAAGTTTCAGATCGAGGATCATGATCCGATGATTTAAACCTAGATTTCTTACTCGCATTCTTTCTTCTTCGATTTAAGGCACATAATCGTCATTCCAAGCCTCTTTGTCACTTGTTTGTGATCGTGGAAAAACACAGAGAAAACACCATTTAAACTCGTTAAAACACACAAATTCATTAATAAATCCATTTAACTGTTGACCGCTTCAGAGGTTAAATGGATGGATGGAGTCAAAAAGGAATGGATGAAATTGCAGCAAAAAAGGGAGAAAACTTTAGTTGTGCGAAAACGGTGCAAATGAAATTTCATGATAGTGAATGGGTGACATTGATTTAGAATGATCAATGGTTAATATATTTTGATGAAATCTTTGGAGAATAGATGGAGGGAAAATGAATTGGGACGGACAGTAACGTGAGGCCGTTGGATTAAAACAATCCACAAACAGATCGTTTGATGGAGCATTTGGGAGAAAAGACGAAGGGAAATGACTCGAGGTCGTGACATAATGTGAGTCATTCGATTCAAAGATCAATCGAGCCAAGATTAAAAGGTGAAAATGACTTTTGCGGAGGATGGAGGTAAGGCGGAAAACCATTATGGTCTTCGCGCGACGTTCAATTGGTTTTAGATTTTTTCCAAAAATGTGATACCATACACTTGTTAACACTGCCCTCTCATCATCAAGATACTCGCGTAATTTTTTGCATTAATGCTTGGGTGCAAAAATTACGCGATATGGAGTTTCTACTGCCGATGAGGGTAAAGAGATCCACGGAAAGTGGACGACGCAATGGAGAGAAAGATGTACAAGCGTAAAGGTAGGTGGGGTCAATTCCGATGGCTTGGAATGTGAATTGTTGATCAGAGAATGGATTCATGAGATCCTCACAGAGGTAAAATGATAGACATGGGTTTGAAGAGTGGAAGTACGTGGACCTTCATTCGATCAAACTTGATCAACTAAGGAGACTTAATCGCAGGTCGTGATGGTGGGTACAGGGCGAGCGTGATTAGATCTTGGCCATTGGTTCTTGGGGATTCAACGGTCCGTATCAAATCGACGCATCGGAGGGAGAAGGGCTCATCGCATCGTAGTTTTTGAGTTTGGCGATGTGCGATTGTTGTTGGCCGTTGATCATAGGGATGATCGACGATCGGGATTGACTGAGAAAGGGAACACTTTAGGGCCTAAGTGAGAGAGCGTGATGAGATCTTAGCCACTGTTCTGTGACCTTCATCACCAGATTAAATCAGACCGCGTTCTTTATATGAAAGGAAAAGAATAAGTGGAAAAGTTGTGATGCAATGGTGCACCGACTGCCGGATCGAAGGATGGATCGACGGTCCGCATTAAAATCGGGATCGCATCGCCCAAGGCAACATAATGGATGGGCGCGATGCGATGAGATCTAGAGTGTCGGTCGAAGAAGGTGGACTGTCACCGAGGTTTTCCGAGGGATCGCATCGGAATTTCTTGAAAGACACAAAAGGAAGGACCCATGCGACTTGCGATGCGATGAGCCGATGGCCGTTGATCCGTAGAGATCGACCGCCGTACGTCATTTTCAAACGACAACGTCGGGTTTGTGAAAAAACAAAGAAAAGTGCTCCCGGAAAGGGTTCTTAGACTTTAGCGCCTCCTCGATTGCGGGGTTGTGGTCTTGTGAAAAGGAAGAGAGACCGGGGTTTTTGGTGAAAAGATTATCTGACTGAGTTTTTTTTTTTTGAAGTAAAAAAGAAATAAAGAAACAAGAAACCCTGATTGCGATTTCGATGGGGGTTAGCTCCAGGTTATGGCTCCGGGTCACATGCGAGGAAAGAGTCAGTTTAGGCCAAAGGCTTAAGGCCTTAATGCAAAAATGGATATTTGTATGATTTTTGAAGCATTTTTTTGAGGATTTTGAGGGTTCCGTTAAGGGAGAAAAGGGTTTTTAACCAAACAAAGGGGACATAATGTTTAAAAAGGGTTTTGGAATGGTTAAGAAGTAAAATGAAGGTTTTTATGGATGAATATGGAGAATGAAATGGAGAAGTGTGAAGAGGGAAATAGAGCTGGAGAAGGCTCCTTTCTTGTAAACAACAGTACTTAGAGTACATTGGAACAAATAGTGAGGATTAACTCAAAGAGAAAAGAACACTTCCATGTGGACTTCAAAAGATGATAGGTTTTCGCAGGAAAAAACTATCTCTGAAGGCTAAAAAGATTTAGCCACCATTTGGTATGACAAATTTTATAGGTGGCTGGGTCAGATGAACTGAGACACTGCATAAAACACATCATTATGCATAAGCTCTAATGTTCCTTCTGCCCTCTTTGAACCAGAGGAAAAACTCACCCAATTATGCTTCCCATACACTCAATTTTCACAGAAATCAAAATCCAGAGAACAATTGGACAAGACTTCTACCAAACCATTACCATGTAGTACCTGAAAGCCCTTCTATCCAATATGTCACAATATTTGATACCATAACATAGTCTTTTCACGAGATACTACAAGATTTTCTACTCCACTTTCAGGAACAACAAAAATTTGTGCCCATCAATGATAGTACTTCCCAAATATTGTACAGATTTCTGATATGAATTTCCCTTATCAATACCAGTGCTCCTCGAACCATGTTGCAAGTATCTTTCTTGAACACTATCTTTACACCTACATCATTAATATTGCTTACATAAATTAGATTTCTAACCAATACTAGAATGTGTAGAACACTACGAAGTGTTCTAGTCCTTCCACTTATTAACTTTAGCTTGAATTTTCCTCATCCTATGATTTTTGTCTTCTTGTCATCATGTAGGAAGCCATAACCACCATCATACTTCTCATATTCATAGAACCACTCCCTATGGGAAGTCATATGAAAGGATGCACCTGATTCAATTCACCATGCCTCATGATCTACGTGTGTACTTGAAGAAGAAGCCAAGTACACATACCCACCTTCATTTGAGATGGTTTTCACCTCTGCAAAAGGAGCATCATCAAATCCCTTTCCTTTCTCGGGAGTTTTAGATCTATAGAAATTTTTGGAGTGTGCTTCTATTCCGTATTTCCAACATACCTTTACAAATTTGATGGAGATTTTGATCTCCCTCTAGATTTAGATCTCCCACTTGAGGACTTATTTCTATTTATGTTTTGAGATTGTCCTCTTAAAAACAAGGTATCTCCATTCTGATTCTCCTTATTTTTCTCTCTCATCTCCTCCGACAACAAGGATGAGACTATTTCATCAAATTTCAAGGTAGTTATATTGGTAACTATTGCAACAACTAGACTATCCCACGAGTTTGATAGTGAACACAATCAATTGATGCACTTATCTTTTCCTAAAATTTTAATATCAACAGATAATAAATGAATTACAACAATATTGAAGGTGTTTGAATGCTATGTCACAAGTCTCCATCCCTCGTCCTTAGGCTATACATTTTTTTCCGCAATAATAGTTTGTTCATTAGGGACTTAGATTGATAGAAAGACCCTAACTTGTCCCATAGAGCCTTTGTTGTAACTTCTCCTGAAACATTTAGTAACGTTGAATCTGAGACACACAATCATATTGTGCTCTTTTCCTTCCGATCCAGCTTGGTCCAGTCCTTTATTGAAATTTTCATTGGTTTAGTACCTAGATCCACCACAATCCACTAATATTTATCCACCAACATATCCTCCATCTTAATCTTCCATAGCTCAAAACTATGTTTGTTAAATTTCTTGATCTCTATATTTCCATTGTTTGCCATCTCCTTTCACCACAAGAATCAATCTTGTAGATATCCCACTATAATAGGGTCTACCATAGGCTCGAGAAAAAACCCTCAGCTACAAAGGCATCTACTTGAATCCAAAATTGCTTTGATACCAAATGTTATGTAAACTTGACAGGGATATGAGTCAAAGTTGATCAGGTGAAACAATGGTGGTTTTGGGCACGTGGAATAGTGTACCCATGGTTTTCTACCCATGAGATTGCTTGTAATGGAGCATTTAAAATGATAAGAATAATTCATTTTAATATAGGACAGGAAGCGAGCAATGAGGGCTCACTTGGCCAGGGTTTTAGCCAAGGGCTAATGGAATTCTGTTAGGCTGGATTTTCCCGGGAGTTGGGGATTTACAAGGGTAAAAATTGTGTGTGCATTATGTGTTTAATGTTTACATATATGTTTGTTATTTATTTTTGTTGGTTGCTTTATGTTCCTCTCTGTTATTTTATATCTCTTTGGTTAATATTTATAATAGCTATATTGTTAGAGGTTAATATGATAAGAATCAAAATGGTTAAAGTGTACAAGCTAGTGCATTAAGCATTTGAAGTTAGTGATTAGTAAGTTAGGCATGAGTGTGTGTTAGTCGTGACTAACATGGGTCGTTTTTGTAGTTGTTAGTGGTTAGTGTTTAGGGGTTAGTGCATAATATAGTATTATTTAGGGTTGGTGGGTTAGGAATCCATGGGTTATGGATTTTTTGTACCCTCATAATTATGGTTAGTAGTTATCCTTCGGGAGACCCATCCACAAGAAGTTCCAGAACCACATTAGGATCATGAATATTTGCCCAAAATTCCACTTAAAGGACTTTAGTATTTTATTTTTTACTTAACAAATCTTATTGATCATAAAGATGATCATTATCCAGAGAAATGTTCATTTATTGTTCATGTTGAAATAAAATATTTTTTTGATGAATATAGATATTATTTTCCTATACCATAAGTAAATATCATCCATGTATATCTAACCTAGAGATATGTATTAGGAAATATATAGAATAATACATGTGTTTCAATTTCTTGTTAATGCATAAATTCTTTAGAATAAAACGTTAAGAGAACTTAAATTTACCATAATATCTATGGGGAGGATACTTTCTATAGATAACTAGCTTTGAACATAGTTAAAATATCATATGTTTGGTTGAATGACTTGCTCCAGAAATGGAGGGATATATATTATTCTTCTTACTAAATTCATCAAATAAACAAAAGCTATATCTAGGGAGTTTATATCTATATACATAACTATATAAAACTCATTCTTGTTACCACTTATATTGGGATATATTGCATGCTTCTATTATTCTTATCCTTTGGTGCTTTTTGAAGTACTCATATTCTTCATTGTTACTAGTCCTTACGAGGCTTGTCACTCCTTTAATCCTTTATAGAGTCCTTCTTGAGATTCCAAGTAATTCAATTTCGAGATTTTGTGTGTGTTGTAGGAATGCATGTGCCATGCCATGTAGGCATGTATAGTCTTATAGATCCATCCACCATGACAACACTAATATCTCCTTCTCATCTCCTGAATGCCTTTATTTTGAAACAATATGTGAATTAACCCACAAATTTTGTTGAAAAATATGTCCCAAATTCTATCGATAAATCTTAATTTCTCCTTATTTAGGTAAATTAACTTATACTTTGACAAATACAATATTGAAAATCCTTGTTTAAATGGAACTATAGTTTCCTATGTGCCTCTTACACATCCTTCCTAATATTCTTTCTACATCAAAGCATGGGAAATTTTACATATTTTTTTGTAAGTCAAATTTCTATTCATAGTTTCAAAAGAAGACACATGAGAGGAAAAATGCAAGTAGTATCACCCCTACAATTTTTTTTTACTACCGTCGAAAGCATATGACAATGAAATAAAAAAACAAAGAGAGACACAGTCCACAATTTCAAAGGCCATAGGCACCAGTAAACAGACATAACATATAAAACACCTGTATCCATGCTAGTCATCATAAGTGATGGAGGCTGGGTTGTACGGGCATGTTCCAGGAGGTAGCGAAGGGTGAAAGGAGCATTGGACGTGCTCCTTGAAATGGGCCATCAAGGCCTCTAGCTTCTCAACCTTCTCTAATAACAAATTTTGGCTACGCTAGACATCCACAACACGCTCTCAGACATATGGGATTTTTTACATTCATATGCCCATTAACTTTCAATTACAAAGATCTTACACATTATAAACACAAATCCAAGAACATAAATGTTCATTTTAATGTTATTCATTATTGGATAATCGTTTCATTAAGGAACAATTAGAATTGAAATAAATGCACATATGTAATATGAATTTTTGTGGACTTGATGTTAGGAACTATGATTTATTATTTTTAGATGATTACACTTAATTCATTGAAGGTTATGCAATATACAACATGGCATGGCATTATATTTTGTAAATGAAAACATTGTGTGTTTGACATAAAATACCAGGGACCTTTGCCTATCCCTTGTATAATAAAGTAGAAGAGATAACCATTAAAAAAGGGGGGAATATACAATGAGACACCATGAAAAATGGAATCTACTACGATTCCCTAATCGAAGAGCTAGAAGAAACCATAAAGCATGGTGTGGATGCAATTTCTATTTTTCAGAAATCCCAACTTTTTATTTTTATTTTTTTTGGGGTAAATGGATCCTTTCATTAATTAGAAAAATTTACATATAGCTTGGATTTCAAAAAGAGGAATAAAATACAGTAGATTCTTGATACTAGCAAGCCACCTACTAATAATAGACAAAAAATGACTACAACAATCATGACTACATACAAAATCCTTAAAGATTCGAGATTTCAAGGGGTGAATGCCTCTGACATTTGCATGATTTTCCCCGTGTTGAAAAAGTGTTCACTGTCTTCTTGGATCAGTGCCTTATTACTCTCGTGGCCTCATTTTTTTTCTTCTTTGTCTTTGCTAGAGACCACCCTAAAATCCTTTTTTTGAACCCCATGACCATACTATGAAGAAATCGAGCCCAATTGGTTTCTTTCCTTGTTTTGAAGATAGGCATTGTACAAAACCATAACTTGATGAGTGAGTATGTCCTTCATATATTTTCCATGCCATTCTTCTATAAGGGTAATAAGTCGTGGGTCATCCAAATCCATATCTTCTGGTATGGCTTCTTCTTCAACTTCTTTCAATGGAGAGATAACTATTTCCCATGGTAATGGATTTTGTTTGTGCCCTTCAAGATAATTTTGTGTAGTCTCTGTAGGACTTAATATAGGGTAAAGGTATTTTCCTTTTACTAATTGCATGCTCGATTGAATGTTGTCTTTATTTTTAGACTTATTCAGAGAGGAGAGAGACTCAAACCTATTTCCATATCTAGGGATTTGGCCAGGATTTGAGGTACCCTGCAGATTCATATTTCTTCTTCTTTGAGGAACCTTTCCCAAATCATCCTTCCCTTTCTGAGAATGGTGTTCTTCAGGCGATTCCTTGGTATTCATTAGATAGTCCCTAATAATATTCTTGTATTCATGACAACGTCTACATATAAATGGGACATGTTCATAATCTGAATATTTCTTCCAAACACTATCCTGATAATAAATATCTATGGAGGTTGGAAGAGGCTAGGATATATTCATGTAAACAAATATCTAAGAATATGATGTGTAACTTCTTCTCTTAGTAGTCTCTCATACTTTTACAAAGTTTTCGGTGGGATTGTCGATTCCTTCAAGGGTTTCCTCCTCCCAATATTCCTTGAGAAGAGAAAAGTGCCATACCAACATCATGTTGAAATTTGGGTAGACTTAAGATAAAATTTCCCAAGAGAAATCTAGTTTCCCTAAGGAGGAACCACTTTGTCCCAAGAAGAAAGTAAATGGAAATTACTATATCATCTTATGCAAGTCGGATTGTCACCTTATTATTATTTTTGGGAAAATCCTCAAGTCGACTCAAGTAATCATGTGGCATATAAATAGATGAAAAATTAATTTACTCAAGTAAGCCCTCCTACAGTCAAGTCCGACTGCCCAACGGATGTGACCCTTCGCATGAAGAAATAACTATAAATTGGCACCTATACTCCACCATTTAGCATTCAACTCAGACTTCATATATGGAATCAAACATATGTGGCATACAAACCTTTTGAAGCACTACATTTTTTCTAATATGTGAGTCTCTTGGAATTGCACTTCTAGGATGATGCAAGCTTCTATGGTACATTTTATTTGTGACATGAAAAGCTTCCTAAGTCTATGATCATCCTTATGTAGATATATTTTTTCTATGTTTGGTTAAGGTCGAGTTATGTTGGATGCTAGCTGAGTGAAAAGGATGAGTTATGGGCAGATTCTGTGCATGTTTTGGTGGTGTTATTTCTTTGTGAACAAGGTCACAATATATGTGTTGTTTCATCTAG
Source organism: Pinus albicaulis (assembly GCA_034641835.2). Taxonomy (NCBI): domain Eukaryota; kingdom Viridiplantae; phylum Streptophyta; class Pinopsida; order Pinales; family Pinaceae; genus Pinus; species Pinus albicaulis. The sequence continues at coordinate 566,683,730 of CM076584.1, read as the reverse complement.
GGTCAAGCCTTTATCTCTGTGTGAACAATGGTCATATGACCTATGAAAAGGGGACTGAGATACTTGGAAGAATAATGCAGGAGAAAAGGCTTGTAAGAGGAGGAAAAACACATATTTTGAGAAGTTTTAGAGGAAAAAATTAGGGCTAATGCAACATACACAAGAAGCCCTAACTAGGACCGAAAAATTAAGATTTTGTGCATGCAAAAACTTGGGGATTCAAGGAAAAAAGTGACTTCCTATACGTATGTTTATTGTGTTCTCAAGTTGATGTTTTTGTTAGGTGTGTATATACAGATTTGATAGTATAGGATCAAACTAAAGACAACTTGTTTGGAGGACTGTAGTGGCCTGGTTCAATCCCTACGTGCAAAGGACAAAAAAGCATATTTTTCTTTGTTATTGAGTAGGTATTTTGGAGCTATAAGGGTTGAATTTTGAAGGAATAAAGGGAAGCCAAGAGGGTTAGTTATCAAGAGTGATAAGAGGGTAGATTCATAAGCCTTAATTCTATCATCTTTGGAGCAACAACGTGGAAAAAGTGAGCGGCATTGTGAAGTCCCTATGTGTTGGTGTCCTTGAAGGAAGAAGGAGCAACTCTTTGATAAGGATTTATGTGCCCTAATTTTCTTTGATTGGACAATGATGTATGGTAGTGATACTTGTTCTTATCTAGAAATGATACTTTTTCTTATATGGTAGTGATATTTTTTCTTATATAGTAGTGATATTTGTTCTTATATGGTAGTGATATTTGTTCTTATATGGAAAGATACTTGATCTTATACATAACAATGACACATTCTCCTTTGGCACTAACATGTACTCATCGTGAGACAAAGATATATGCTACTTGTGATAGTGATATGGAGGAAACCCTTATGTTTTTAGCTATTGATCACTAGCATACTTATTAGAGGTACTGTAGAGGGCTTGTGAATTTATCCTTGATAGACTTGTCTGTTGCCATCTCATGAGGACCTTTTATTATCTAGGGTTGGCCCTACTAGGAGGCCTAATTCGATTGGTGTTGAAATACTTGTGTCTAATTGTAATTTCACTATTGGATTGTATCTCAACTAAACATTTGATAAATATCTATGAAGAATAAGAATTGAGTATGGGTTTTCCCCCTTATGGGGTTTTCCCTGTTCTGTGACCAAAAATCCTGATGTTTTCATTGTTTATTATTTTCTTGTAATGTTCCTTCCTATTCTGCTACATTGTTAATGTTAATTTTATCTCTATGTAATTTCTTATGATTATATGGGGTGAATGTAATGCGAAAATGTTTTAAAATGCAATTATATACAACAAATAACTCTATAGCCCTATGATATCAGAGTTTGGCTAATGAAAATTCTTTGAGATCACCCCTATGTAGACACCTATGATGGATTTATTGATCAATATGAGTGAAAGAGATGAAGATGTTGGAGACGTAAAAGAATGCTAGGGTTTTAAGGAAACCCTAAGGAGACTTTGTTCCTACAAATAAAGGTTAGGGTTTGGGAGAAACCCTAGGAGTGACCTTGAATATGGAAAAGGTTTGGGTTCTATAACATTGGAACCCTATTGTGATTCCAAATATTGATGATATTATATTATTAGTGAGAATTTATTGAGTTATTCAAGTGGTATATTCAGAGTAACCCTCGTTGGGCTTGTCTCCTACCCAATAGGAGATGATATGATGCAAATCAGTGGTTATCTTATACACTGATAGTTGAGCTTGAAAGGAGATTAAGGATCTAGAAATGATAATATAGGTCGGGCTCAAGAGGAAGCATTCCTTCTTTTACAGGAAACATTGACATATGGTTGATGGAAAATGGTGCCTCATGGCTAAGAAGGAGGTAAGATCAAGAGAGATTTGATAACTTTCTACAATCCTCATTAAAGATAAGTACTTTCAAGACTTGTGTTATTTCTTAATTATACTATTATTGTTTTGATTTATCTTCTTAGAATACTTTTTATTCTTATTGCATGTGTGATTGGCTAACCAAATTATTCTTTCCTTGACTTCTTGGATGAGGTTATGATCAAGGAAAGCAGATCCAACTTGAGGGCCATCTAGAGGAAGAGTAATTCAAGAAGAGTTAGCTCCAAGAGGGAGATGGTGTAGGAGAATGAAGGAACCAATCCAATATATAGAGAAGAAATACAATAATGTCCTCTGGATTAAGCTTGCAGTAGATGATGCCAACATAAAGAAGCTCAAAATATAGAGGATTCTCCTTGATAGGAATATTGGACTATGAGAGTCCTACTTCATCATTAGGTACAATTTCATTATGTTTATTTTCTTTGATATTATTTCTCTTGCTCTTGTTTGGGGGTCAACTGGTACATCAGTTGGATATTAGGACCTATTCCTCAATATCAAGATTGAGGAGGATGTAGAGCCGCCCCATGATTAGAGTGGCACTTGAAAATTTACAAGATCTCAGACCTCTAAGAAAGGATTGCAGTCTCCCAGGTTGATGGCTATGACTAAAAAGGCTTTTGTTACAGAGGAAGAAAAAATGTCATATGCTTCCATGATAGAAATTTCACTAGTGATAAGGAATATTCTCTCATAAGGAGAGGACTATGATAAGATCCTAGCACCTATTTCCATATGCACTATTATAAGATGTAGGTGAAGTTGGATTAATCCATGATGTAATTAAGGAAGAAAAATACTTGGAGCTACCTCAGGGGTTTGAGGTACATGAGTAGGAGACTAAAGACTGAAAATTAAATAAAGCTACATATGTACTCAAGTAAGTCCCCTAAGATTGGTATGCTTGATTGATGTACATATGGTGTAGACACCAACCTCTCTTCAGGGTTGAAGTTGGTATGTATTTGATATTTGGTTTTGTATCCTAATAATTTATTTATGATAGGATCAATCATATCATCAGAGGGATTTGAATTATGAGTCCAAGGTGATCCACTTCTTGAGATTAGAAGTGTACCAGAGAGATGATGAGGACTTCCTTGTCAAGTGAAGTATGCTTTCAGAGACTTGGCATGATGGATTACACTAAATCAATTGAGAGATTCCTCTTCAGATTCAGATTTGGTGGATCCCAGATTACACTAAAGCAGTTGCCAGATTCCTCTTCATATTCAGATTTAGTGGATCCCATAATGAGCATGCATTTAGATGTATCCTTGCTTTGCAACATGTACCCTGAGCCAGATAGAGCCTGGACATGTATATTGGTGCTGCAAATATGGTATTGAGATACCTACATGGTAAAATTAGTCATGGATCGATACAATGCTATGAATGAAGAGATATGAAAATGCAAAGTGAACTAGGAATGTTGTGAATAGGAAGAACACATTGAGATGTTGCTTCAGTATGGGTCTTGCTTTTATTTCCTATATGAGCAGGCAACATAGTTCCATTGCACTCAGTCCAATAGTGGTTGATCATTTTGCAGATTTTATGTCTGAATTGTGAGCAATGTGGCTTAAAAATATATCCAAAGGAATTTCAGACATGGTGCTACTGATCCAACATTGAGGCTCCAACACAAAGGGAGAAGTGAGGCTCTAACAATGGCTTGTTGTAGAACTGAAGCAGCGAGGCTTCAAAAAATGAGCATGTTTCAAACATTCTCACCAATCCTTTGTCAAAAGTGAAGTTCTTATTCTTCATAGAGTACCTTGGAGTGTAGGAGAAATTATCCCTCCCTGAGAGGGAACATTGTTTATTGAGAACAATGAGCATATGATCTTCTCTCGCCTTTTTACTAGCCATGGAAATGGTTTAGGGGGAATGAGCAGCTTTCGGGTGTTAGGGTACTCCTTAAAGCCATGGACTTGGCTGAGTACTCACCCCAGTATGCATCCTACCTAGAAGTCACCTTCATGTATTTATTGACCAAGGACCATATTGAGATGGTTAATTTTGTTGATATTTCCACCCATCTGGCCAGTGGGTGAGGAGAATTAGGTGTGTGTATATTTACCTAGTTGGATGTGATTACCATGGACTTGGTTATGGTAATTTGATCTCCCTAAGTATTGGATGCAAGTGTCCTACCTCTTAATCATTAAGGATCAAGTTGGGTGAGTATCAGTCAGTGGACATAAGGTGTGTGGTCTTTACCAAGGTCATTTATGTCTACTACGGACTTGGTTGAGGTAAATTGACCTCCCCTATTGTCATGTGGATCATTATTATTCTTCTATGGATTAAGTCACTATTGCTCAGTTGAGCTGAGATGAGATGAACTTCTCTTATGTTCAAACAAGTACATCTGAGATGAGACTTATGGTACAATTATAAATTCAACCCTAGCTAAGAGGGAGTGTTGAAATTTGGGCAGGCTCTAGATGAATTTCCCCAAGAGAAATCAAGTATCCCCAAGGTGAAACCGCTTTTCCCTAAGAAGAAATTAAATGGAAATTATTATATCATCCTGTGCAAGTCAACTTGTCACATTTTTATTATTGTTGGTAAAATTTGAAATCAGATCAAGTAATTGTGGCATATAAATAGATGAGAAAATAATTTACTCAAGTCAACCCTCCTAGCAGACAAGTCAACCTTCCCAAAGAAAGTGACCCTTAGCATTCATAAACCACTATAAATTGGCACCGATCCTCAACCATTTGGAATTTCAACTTGGACTTCATCTATGGAAGATTTCAGACATCTATGGCATATGAATATTCAGAAGCACTACATTTTTTGTGATAAGTGAGTCTCTTGGCACTACAATTTTGTGATCATGCAAGCTTCTATGGTACATTTTCTATGTGACATGTGGAGCTTCCTAAGTCTATGACCATCCTTTTGTAAATCCAAGTTTTCTGTGTTTGGTATAGGCCGAGTAAGGCTTAATGCTGGTTGAGTGAAAAGGACGAGTTATGGGTAGATTCTATGCACATTTTGTTTGTGTTGTTTCTTGGTGAACAGGGCCACAATATCTATGTTATATTTGGTAGGGACGAGCCCTTGTCTTTTTTTGAACAAACCTATGAAAATTGGACCGAGATACCTTGAATAATATCACATGAGAAGAGGCTTGTAATAGGAGGAACAACACATATTTAGAGAAGTTTTAGAGGCAAAAATTAGGGTTGATGCAATATCTATGAGAATCCCTAACTAGGACCGAAAACTTTAGATTTTGTGCATGCACAAGCTCAAGGATTTGAGGACGGAAGTGACATCCTAGATTTGTGTTGATTATTTTCTTGAGTTTATGTTTTGGCTAGGTGTGCAAGTCCATATTGGATAGTATAGGAGCAACCTAAGGACAACTTGTTTGGATGATTGTAGTGGCTTGCTTCAAGCCTAAGTGCAGAGGAAAAAAAGGAAAATTTTTCTTTGTTAGTGGGAAGGTAGTTTGGAGCTCTAAGGGTTGAATTTTGAAGGAATAAAGGGTGACCAATAGGGCTATTTATCAAGAGGGATAAGAGAGAAACCTCCTAAGTCCTAGGTATGTCATCATTGGAGAAAAAATGTGGCAAAAGTGAGCAATGTTATGTAGTCCCTATGTGTTGGTTTCCTTAAAGGAAGAAGGAGTCGCTCTGTGATAAGGGTATATATGCCCTAATCTTCTATGATTGGATATTTAAGTATGGAAGTGATACTTGTTCTTATATGGTAGTGATACTTGATCTTATACATAACAATGACACATGCTCCTTTGGAAGTAACATGTATGCAACATGAGACATAGATATATGCTACTTGGGACAATGATATGCATGCAACCCTTATGTTTTCAACTATTGATCTCTAGGAGACCTATCTGAGGTCTTGTGGAAGACTTGTGAATGTCTCCTTGAAATATTTGTATGTTGTCATCTCACGAGGATCTTGTATGATCCAGGGTTGGCCCTAGTAGGCCTTATGTGATTAATGTTCAAAGACTCGTGTCTCATTATAATTGACATATTGGATTGTATCTCAACTGAACAATTGATTAATATCTAAGAAGAAGAAGAACTGATTATGGGTTTTCCCCCTTGTGGGGTTTTTCCTTGGTCTTTGACTAAAAATACTAGTGTCTCTATTGTGTATTCTTTTCTTCTAATGTTCCTTACTGTTCTGCTGCATTGCTAATGTTAATTTTCTCTCTATATAATTTTTTATGATGATATGGGGTGAATATAATGTGAAAATGTTGAAAATGTTTTAAAATGAAATTATCTACAAAAGAGAACTATCTAGCCATTAAAAATTTAACACACCGGGGTAGTAAGGAAGTCTTCCTTCTTTGGTTTACACTGCTCATTCCATAATCACATGAATATCCATGCATTGTTAAAAAAAATATGGTTGTCCTTAAAAAACCCTTGGTCTGTCTTCCATGCTGGAGAAAATGCATGTGAAGAATCCTTTTCCCCCTAACTTCAATTCTATTTAACCTTGGAGGTTCCATTTGATTTAGATCCACCCAATCAAAGACTTTTTTGAGGGCCATAATCTAATGAATTTACAAATCATAGTGTGATTATGCATATATTGGACATATTCCCTAATATTTCTATATTTAACCTCATATTTTGTATCTTGCACCACTTTTGACAGACAATGTCCTGAATTTCTAGCTTGCCATGATGCACCGAACAGAGATTTTGCTGTGAAACCAAAAACCCCATTTCACCCAACTACTCTATGAAAATGATTTCAAAGATGAGGATATTAAAGGGGAATACCAATATATATATAATCATTATGAATTGTTGAAATAGTTTGGCTAAAAGTGGGGGGAAATCCCCATATCATAGAGTTGATCATGAACAACTATGTAAAAGAAACCCTAAAATTTGTAGATCCAGTTTTCCTCCCAGAATTCCCAACTTATTGTTCATAAGATGACATGGGTTTATATATTTGGGTCCAAAAATGTAGTAACATTACTTCACAAGGTTTGAGCTCTTAGTCATAAATGGAAAATCAAAGTCTATGTTTGGATATTTTATTTGGTGCAATGGAATTCCTATTAGAATTGACGAACACCAATTGCATAAACTAGTGTAGCATCAAGCACAATAAAATATGGTGGTTGACACCTATATAACTATCTTTCACGTGTATGCTTGCTTGTTATTGCGATTGTATTTTTGTATTATTGTGGTCTTTGATTTGACTACATATGTATAACCTCTCAAAATGGGAACTTCATTTTATTTGATGGTGTATCATAGGATGTATTTTATGCATTTGAAAGGCTATTTATATGATATCAAACTTCCTTTGAACAAGTTGTTTATTTATTAACATGTTTATGTTCATTCCTCACATGTATCTCATCCTCATTTGATTTATAATTGTTTAATTGTTTAATGGTTTAATGTTTCATTGATGGGTACATAACTATGTGTTGGTGTGTGGTCACTTATAACAAATGATGGTTCATTAACTAAATATTCAACATAAGAAGGACAATATATTTAAATTCAAATAATAAAAATAAATAATAAATGAATTAAATATGAGATAGATTAATAATACCTATGTGATGGTATATATAAACATTGATGAGGCTTAAGGTGAAAGGTTATGACTCGTAATGGTATATTGTTATATTCCAGTCAACGCTACCTCATATTGTATCATATTGTCAATCATTGAAAAAACGAGACATAAAATCATTAGAAGACATTAGAAACCCAAGAAAATATATACCATTATAGGTCATAACCCTTCATCGTAACCAATCGCTTTATGACTTGTCAATGTGTATATATACCATTGTCAATGTGTGTATATACCATCACATAGGTGATTGAAAGTATATCTCATGTCTCATTCTTTTGTGATTTAGTATTTGATGTTTATTACAAACTACCACTTTGGCATATTTATTCAATAAGTGGTAAAGCTAGTCCGTTTGATCAAGAGATGCTAAGCAATAATTTTAATATGTCTTTTTTCAATAACTTCTTAAGTAACCAACAATGCTAGAGGGTTAATATTTGAGTTTCTAAGTATGATAAGTAAACAACAATGCTAGAGGGTTAATCTTTGAGTTTCCAAGTATGATTATATTATGTGTATATATTTTCAATGTTAATGTCAAATTATATATATATTTATTCCATGGATTTCATGTACTTAGCAACATGTATTTTTAATAGTTCTATATGTCATGGCTTTGAGTGGATATTTTTTAGATGAGGATGCAAAAAGTAAGGAAAGAGAAGAATGTGAGATAAGAAAAGGAAAACCATTATAATTGATCAAAGCAATAACCACAAAAATAATTTGGTGAGCTATAATTACATACTTTATGATTATTATATAATATTGAAAAATATGTATTTGTTTTATAAAAGATTGTATTTACTAGTGTAGATCTATCTTAATTTTGGATCTACCAAGCACTGAGAGAGATCCAATCTTTCAAGATGCAAGCCTTGTTTTGAGTGTAAAACTTAAAGGAAAGATATGCACCTCAAGATATATAATTTCTCTCGGATGACGGTAGATTTGGAGTTGATATGAATCTATGTTGGTTTTGAACAGGGCACTAATAAAATGTTTCAAGTATAAGAAATTTTTTATTTTCAATTGTTTTGTTTAATATATAGGATTATTTTTGTTATTGATATATTTTTTTTTAATTCTCTCTCTCTCTCTCTCTCTCTCTCTCTCTCTCGTTAATACTTTTAAAAATGTCACATATCAATTTAGTATTAAACATTGAAGGAATTACAAATCTCTATCACACCTTGAATTAAAAATAACGTATTATTGGAACAAGTGCTACATAGTAGCTAGTACCTACCGCTTAGTTTAAATATAGTAACATTGAAATTTGATAGGTGGATGATGGATTTTTGAGCAAATATCAAACATAAAACAAAGTAAATGAAAAATAAAGAGTGGTTCACCAAATTATTGTATATGTAATGTTTTCACTCTCAATTATAACTATCCCAAGCTATATTTTAAATATGTTGTAGAAATGTAATGCATAAAAACACAGTAAATGAATAGTAAAAAGTGGTGCACCAAATGACTAACTATGTAATTCCTAATTCACAATTATTACGGGAATCAACATGGCATAGAATAAAAATGGCTTGTATCTCTCTTTAAAATATTTTAAAGGAAATTATTTTTCTTTTTTTCTTTTGTAAGCTTGGTGTGAGTACATCTTCATCATGTCCAATATGTCACCCCAATCGAGGCGAGGAATTTAACTAGTGGCTTAACATCAAGGAGTGCCTTAATAGAGTGCTCGATCACCATCTATCCAAGATCCTGTGGACAAGAAAATTATCATTTTTAATTATAAGTAAAAATATTTTTAAATTTAATAATAATAGTAATAATTAAAATAATATATAGCTTTTTGTGGCTATAGTAATATATTATAGTATATGAATTATTTTATGATTAAGAGTCTTTTTTAATCCAACTGATATTATTAACGATTATTATTTTATGTGAATTTAATGTATCTAATAATGCAATTATCAAATGTGAAAATATTGTCGTGCAATGCATTAATAATGCATCAAGGATTGTTTTATGAATATGTGATTACCACTGAAAATGTACCTAACTTAAGCTAGACAATAGTTTGACATATACACGATATTCAGTGGTATGTCATAAAATGATAGGAACACCGTACAACGTTTCACAATCAATACATAAATGAAATCAATAAACAAAGATAAAACTAGTATTTAGTGCATTGCAGATATGAGCATACAACACGAGGAATACATAATTTGGTAGAAACGACATTGATTGTGAAGGGAGAGGACATAATATGAGGCAAATAGCGTCGAGGTCTAAAAAATGGAGATTATAATTCTAAGTTTGGTATTGGTTAAGTTCTTGGGATTGGTTATGCGTGATTTGCTTTTAAGATCTTTGCAACATAAATTTACTGAATAACTTGCAATCATTGCAGTACCATGCATCATTGCACCATCTAGACAACTTTTTGGGGTAGCAAGCTAAGTGGGCTTGATTGTGGGGAAAACTCCACAATTGAGCACGCTCGAGCCATAGGCGATCTGGGGTGGGCGACCTCTCGGGAAGTCCTGGTGAACGATTGCAAGCCTCGGAAGTTATGATTGACGTTATGTGATTCATTTCACATAACATGGATACTGCTCAGAGTCTCGGTACCCTCCTGTAGACAAAATATACCATCCAACATCCCTCAAATGTGAGCCCAGGGGTGGAACACATGCTACCTTGGCAATCAACCATGCAATCCCTAAGCCCAGACCCGTCAAATCATGCACCTACCAAGTATCTCAACTGAAGAGTCTCCTCCCGGCTCATGACACGCGATATCTCATCCAATTGTCTAGGATGAGCCTCCCATGCCTTGCTTCCTAAATGGAGAGTGTCAAGGGGCACCAAACAAACACTCCATGACCATAAGAAACACTGGAGGATGATGGGTAGGTATGTCCCAAAGGGTGTGACCAAGAGTCTACCTAAATGCTCAAGAGTAACCCTCCAGATGAAACTCTCTCTGCCTCAAATCTACTGATAAAACCCTCATAGCCATATCTCCGCTAAATGTGGTGTCACCATATGCTCAACGGTATCCTCATCGATCTTAGGTGAGTTGCATCCCATGGTACACCTACTGCCCCTATCCATATGTCTCTTTGGAGGCAACGCTCCAAGATCCCACTGCTCCACATCATGTGTCACTGCATACCACCAAGTATCACCGCACTCCTTGACCTACCATTGTATCCTGCACCCTGCCCCTGTACACCAACGGATACCCCTGGCAACAGCTATACCATCTTATACCCTTATGTGTCCATGTTGCGTCACTGCAACTGTCATTCCTCGCATGTACTCAATGCGATGGGAAGCACTCCTACTCCACAACGCATTACAACATACTAAAACACACCCCATGCATCTCCATGCCCATCTACGAACCACTGCCCAATGATGGATGCTCCTACACGTCCCAAGGTGTGATGGCCTAAGGTTGTATCCATATGCGTCGTCCCATACTCGATCAGTACCATCGCCTCCACTGTCGCATCACCATACTATCCAATGAATGGATCTCCCTTCCAAATCCTCCATGAGGGACCCAAGAAGTGAATCTCCCTAGCTACCAGTAGCGATGTTGATCCTGCTCTACCCTTCCGTGCCCTCTATGCCCCACACAAATGCGAAGAATCCCCAACTCCATAAAAGGCACTGTTTGGTGGCCTACCAATGCCCCCTCCTCTATCAAATTCATGCTAGAGTATGTTGATCATCCTGTGATCCTGTGTACAATCCTTGTACCAAGACATCTCAAGAAGTCTATACCTAAACTGGTTGGACACTAGTGTTGGCTGAAACTCCCCTAGTGAATGTGTATGCTCAACTGCTAGGTCAGTTGTACCCTCCATTTAGTAGTCAACCGACATACCTGGGAAGTGACGGGTAGCCTTGCCCAGATCCCAATGCCAGTTTTGGCTTCTAGTAACCCCAGTGCCTGGAAGCTCCTGCTGAGCTACACCGCGGTGCATCACCATCTCCATAACCCACTCCACCGAGTACCAACTCGAAATCTCTCACCATCCAACCCCAAGAGAGGGATAGAATGCATGAACTCATGCACCTAGAGAAACTCTGACATGGATATGCTGCACCCTGTGAAACTCAGGTCGTCTCATCCTGCTATCCAATTCAACGCATGAGATATGACTAGGTATCTTCGTCTCTCTCTCTCTCCAATGGCCAACGGTGACCCAACCGTGCTGCTAGCCCCATCTATGTATGCCTGAAGGGGGTTGCTCTGACACTCCAATGTGCCCTCTAGTTGTACCATAACTTGCTCTGGATGAATCATCACAAGTGACTCATTATCCTGAATATCTCCCATAGGGTCCCCTGATACCACATGCACACTGGAATATGAAACCCACCTACTGTCATCAACTCTGTATGATTTCTCATGCTCCCCAGAAGCATCCTCATATGACCCCATGTACTCATCCAAAGAAGAGTCCTCATCCTAACATATAGAAGGAATGTCCTCCTACTCTACCTATGTATCTCTTAGTGCCTCTTCAAAGGTGGATACATCTCCTGGCACCTCACCCATCTGCTGCGTGCGGTTATCACCCAAAAAATCAGACACAACTCTGGTCATCACCTTAATGGATGGCTCTACTGGGGTAGGCTCTACTCTCTCCACTAAGATGTCAACCGACATGGTCAAGTAAGCATCCAACAAGGGTGAGTCCTACATCACATTAGGTGTATCTATGAGCTCTCCCCAATCCTGTGTGCCCTCATCCTCCAAGTGCGAGGTAGCCAATTTGATTTCTTCCCCCTCTGTTATTCAGTCAAGCTGGAAAGAGGTATCCAAATTTTCCACCTGATCCCGAGCTGTGCAGTCAATGGATCCATCATACATGGGAAAAGGTGTCCTCCCAATGGTATGTTGCAACTTTGAACTTTGCATGCTAGACCCCCCACTGTTCCTTCCTTCTTCATCCCGCTTGAGCTTGCAGTAATCTATAAAGGACAAAGCCGCTCAAAATTTTTCCCCCATGGACTGCCATTCTCGAAAATAATATCCCATGGGTATATGATCATTTTTCCTACCTTGCTCACTCGGTATTGGAGGTAAGAATGTAGGAATCGTGATCCTGATTGGCCTATTGAAGGCTGGCGGGTGAGTGGTTGGTGAAGGGTGGTCACACTATTGTGAGACCCCCGACGTCTCCCCAATTAGCAACTCATGATGGATGATCTTATCCCTATTCTATTGCTTGAGTCTTTCGAAAATTACCTTCCTTTCTTTGGCTAAATCATTTAGGGCCTTTAATATGCTACCAAATGTTGATTCCCCTTTTCTCCCTGACTCCCCCATATTTTCCACCTCTATTGCCTACCCTCCTTGTTCATAGGAAAATATTCCCACGGCTCAGTCAAGAAAAAAGCTCTGATACCACTATAATATCCCAAATGGGGAAAATAATTATAAAAGTGAAAATAAAAATTAACTACAGCAAAAATGCAAACACCACTAAAACACACAAACTAGAGCCAAATTCACTACTGAGCCATTTTATTAATATATTGTGAAAAATTACAATTGAGGTGCTCGAAATTTTGCATCTGTGCCTGATCAAGGCAGGCTTGAAGAAATACTCAAACCCAAGAAAAAAATCTGGTTGAAAATGCCTCTGTGTGGCTCAGTATCTGCACTGCCTAGCCCCAAAATATTTTTGTTGGCTAACTTTGAAATATTGGTTGGGTTGCTTCCTCTGCTCAAAAAATTATGGTCTTTTAACCCCAGACTCTACTCACCAAACCCACAAAAACCCGCGAAGGAATTGGCCAGATTTTGACCCAAAAATTTTGGCCAAATTTCCTCTAGCTCCTCTAACTACTGGTTGCATTAGAATATTTGTTTGAAGCCTCAAACCTGCCCAAAAAATTCTGCCAAATTAATCTTGGTGTCTCTCAATAAACCTAGAAAAACCCAGAAAGGGTTCGCCAAACGCTTGACTTCAGAATTTGGCCCTCTTGGGCTTGGCTCATTGTGTCGCTGGGTAAATCGAGCCTCTGGATGAATCTGTTGGAAAATGCCTATGGAGAGCTACCAAAACCCCTCGTAGGAGGTGGATAACCTCCCCTCCAAATCTCCTATTGAAACTCCGTTGCTCTCCACACTCCCGACACCCACACCGAACTGAACTACGCAATCACTACGCAATATACTCTACCTATGCGGAATCTTAAAGGGGCTATGCTCTTCCTGTTATTGTTGCTATGTAATTCCCTCACCAAAATGTAGAACTCATCTCCTGTGTGGGCATTCGAAGTCCCCCGAGGTAGAGGTTGAGATCTCTGCTTGAAGATCTCGCGTGATAAACAACACTGTAGACTTGGCTCTCCGGATCAAGTGTGCTTCAGTCAAAATGACAAAGAGAAATAAGATGAATGACTGAATGGCCAAATGAGCCTTCCCTTCTTCCTTTTATCCATTGAGGTCTAACGTATGCCTTGGGTCTCACCTTGGCATGCATTATCTCTCCTTGGCCAATCACATGCTGCCTTCCTCTAGCCAATCCCACATTGTCATTTTTGTGCCTCTTATACGCTGCCACCTAAGGCCAACTCGACCCCACCAATAAAGCCACAAATTTTCCATAGGGACTTTAGGAAAATACTTTATTTGGCCTAATTATTAATTGTGGGTCCCCTGCCCACTTTATTTCTACCCAACATTAGGATTTTCCAAAGTTAATCAAAATTAATATCCCAATTAGCTGACTGCTAATTTGGGGATATTACACCATTTCTCTTCCTTAGAAGTGACAGTGGATAGCTTGTGTGTTTTGAATCTAGGATCTCATGTTTTGTGGTTAGGAATTTCTTCATTTATCAAGAGTTTGGGCTAGGACAGGGTGACCAAGGGATTGCACCAAAAAAAATTTGGCTGCTACTTGGGAAATGAAAGAACACCTTCTGTCGAAAGTGAACTTAGATAAAAAATTTCAGGATATGGAAGAGCAACTTAGAAGTGGAATGGACGAAGATGTAAGGTTGAACCTCCACCTACCACATGAAGGTGGTCTTGATGACGAAAATATTGAATTTAAGGATATTTCTCCTGATGTTGTTGAAATTATGAGTTCTAAGATGCTACATAACCTATTATTGAAGTTAATTCTCATAGAACCTACTATTTATGGTGTTGCTACAAATTTCATTGGGATACCTAAACTCATTCAACCACCTTTACATGATGACTAAGTAAAGAAAAAGAACCGTTGTGTTTGGAGATAATTTCTAAGAATTTTAAAGAGCAAGAGCTTTAACAGTTTGATTTTTGGTCTTTTGGTTCTTTCAATGAAACCTTATCTGAGCATTGAGCCCATCAAAGACTGTTTTCAAAGAGTAATGCGAGTCCTAGATTGTACGGTCCAACAAGGATCTGTTTTATTCTCATGTTCGTCTCTTGTTGAAATGGTATTGAGCCCAAGTATTCTAGATGCTACAACTCAACTAGATAGTGTGAGCAAAGGTATGTTGAGATGGGTGCATAAAATATGCAAGAGATTTTGGTATCTTAAGAAACAACGATGAAAATCTTCTGTCACATATCCTACTCTTTGACTTTGTAAGTACAGTCCATTCTAGTCTACCTGAACATTTTTATCTAATGTGAAGTGTTGGAAGTGTTGTTATCCCGATAATCAAAAAAATTCTAATCGAATATAGCTTTGTTAAAGATTGACTAAATTTAAATAGGATTGGAGGTCCATCCCATTGACTGTTCTCTATGATTTGTACGATGTCAGTAGGACATAATCACATTGCTAATGGAAATGGTAGGTTGCAAACTAGAGTGTGTTTCATCAATATACTTAAATCATTTTACTGGCAGTGTGAAAACAAAATTAAGGTATGGAGATGTTAACCCATTCTTGTAACTGTGATTTGTAGTTGTACTAGGTCAGTAGGGCATATAATCACATTTCTAATGGAAATGATAGGTTTCAAACTAGAGTGTGTCTCATCAATATACTTCAAGCATTTTACTGGCAGTCCGAAAACAAAATAAAGTTGGGTTAGAATGGTAAGGGAGTGTGTTACAGGTAACTCCTCATCAAAGCAACTAGGATGCATTAAGGAATACATATAATCCTCATCCTCAACTTCATCATCATTGATGGATGAGAGGGTTAGAAACTTTATCCAACCACATTGATATATGGTGCCTCTTCTACATTTCTCTTTTGCTTATAAGTTATAACTTCTGTACAAATTTCAAAGATTCTTTGTACACTCCTTTAATTTGTGACAAAAGGATATGCAAGGTAATTCGAACAATCAATTCTATTAGACTGAACTGTCGGGTGTCAACAACTATTTCTTGTTTGAAATCAAACCTGATTCAGTACAAACACAAAGCTCAACAACATCATTGCAATTACAATTTAGTGGTCACTCCAACTTGATTCCATAAACTCAACTCAATTCTACAACTCATATTTTTCGTCTAACCCGCATCCCCAATTTTATCCTAAAACCAAGGCCATATAGGCTCCACCCCATGTTGAACAATGTTTGTATTCATGTCAAGGATGAATGTTTGTTTGTGTAATAGTGAGTAAAAATTGACGCAGCCTACACACCATATAATCAATGAGAATAGATGTAAGCTTACACAATGTATACTTACTAGATCAAGAAAATTATTCAAACATTTTGCACTCAGTACATTTTGAAAATACAAGTTTACACTTGAAACTGAGAAAAAGACAATATATTTGTATTAAAAAATTATTCAAACTTTTTCTGCTAGGAAAATTTAGGAAATATAAGTTTACACTTGAAACTGAGAAGAAGATGAGATGTTCACACTCAATGCTAATCAGTAACAATATATTGAACCAATACCATACCTTAATCAACACTATACCAAAGGGGCATAAAGAATAAAATCAATTCCAACAATGAAAGAATCAAATATTTCTTGATTGGGAAATATGATAGTTGTCACATAGCCTAATAAGCCTCACCAAAAAGTATCTTATACCAAAGTATGTCACATCTAAACCTTTCAAACATCATCTTAAGTACACATGACATGCCATTTTTTCATCTACTAGGCTTTTCTTTGCAAGAAGGGAATGGTTGCAATATTTCCTTTGATTTTGGAGACTGCAAAGTAGATTTGTGATGCCTACCAAAGATTATTGATGCAACGGAACCAAAAGGATATCCTAAACTAACAAATCCCACAACTTGTGAAACTTGGTTAACAATGGAGCAGAACTAGCAATAACCCACATGCAAAATAAATGTCCTTCAAAATATGCAGATAAATGACAATACAATCATGAAAGTCTATTCTAATGAGTATATATCATCAAATCTCAAAAAATGTATTACCAAATTTCGTAAAAAGTATAAATGGATCCATTCTGAAATGAAATTTAAGGTATAAAAAGTTTTAAGACCATATATTGATAAATACAGTCCTAAAGCTTACCAAGGGTAGTAAATGGTGGTGGATGGAAAACAAATTCAGTTTGCATCTGATGCACATTTTATAAGACGGAAAATGTCATAGCCCACCCGCAAAAGAAATATGTCCCTTAAAACATGCATATAAATAACAATACAACATTGAAAGTCTTTAGAGGAGAGGAATAGCCTGTTTCTGAGTTTATTTATTGAAAGTCTACTTTCAGGAGAATACATCATTTAAGTCCAGAAATCCATTATAGCAATTCATAAAAAATATAAATGGATCTGAAATGAAATTGAAGGTAACGGAAGCTTTGATAACACCATAAATTGATAAATATGGTCCCAAACCTTACTTGGGGGTAGTAAATGATTGTGGGAGGAAAGAAACTCAGTTTTCACAATGCACATATGATAGGATGGAAAATATCAGAACCCACCTGCAAAAGAAATATGTCCCTCAAAATTTGAAGATAAATGACAATACAAGTATGAAAGTCTACTCTCGGAGAAAAATGTCAATCAACTTCTAAAAGTGCATTACCACATTTCATAAAGCATAAATGGATCTTAAATGAAACTGAAGGTATAGAAAACTTTGATAAGACCATAAATCGATATATATAATCCCAAATCTTACCAAAATCCAGTAAATGATTGTGGGTGGAAACAAAATTAGTTTGTATGTGATGCACATCTAAGGGGATGAAAAATTTCCTCCACTTCTCTGTCAACAAATAATGTTATAGAAAAAATTAAAATGGAGATAACTATAATTTTTGGACACTTATAGATACATTAAACAAAATATTCCATACATATCACTATATTTTACTTAATAAAGAAAAACAAACACAAATGATTACAGAAAGAAAAGGAGGAGACTTACTTGTGTTTCAGTGAATGGAATATGATTAGTGACAAAAGCAGGAATGAATTTGTCCCCAGGAAAATATAAGGACACCTCTGTTGATATGATTTTATTCCACAGACAAATATGATCATGGCGGCGTGGATGTAGTTAGAGTATTCTAAGTGAAAAGAGTACAGGAGGAGCTTTACATGTGGGATATATGAACATGGGTCACTTTTATAAGGAGTGCCACAATAGCATTTCAACTGGAGACTGTTAATTACAACAAAAATTTATAGGTTGTCTCAGCCTCTCATAATGTCTGGGTATCCTATTTCCATCTATATTCCCCCTCTCCGTCACTAGTTAAAAATAATCCACCAGATCCAAGCTGGAATACTCGCACCTCATTTCTAGAGAACAGTCTACCTCATTCTCTAAACCTAAGACAAAACCCGGAAACATTATTTTACCAAAAAACACACAATATGAGCACATTCATGCATAACATGATTGATTATCTATACACCAATTTCAAAACTAACATTGAAACCTTCATAAATGAGTGCAAGAACAATTCCCTATTCCCTGAAATATTTTTAAAATGAGGACAAAATGATCTTAATTCCAACTTGTTTTCATTCTCAGAAGGACCAAAAATTCTTTTCTATTTTCCAATATTTTAGTATAATGAACTCGAGAACATCTATACTTACGAAACAAAATTAGTTTGTATGTGATGCACATCTAACGGGATGGAAAATGTCCTCCACTTCTCTGTCAACAAATGATGTTATAGAAAAAATTAAAATGGAGAAAACTATAATTTTTGGACACTTATAGCTACAATAAACAGAAGATGCCATACATATCAATAGATTTTACTTAATAAATCAAAACACATGACACAGATGATTATAGAAAGAAAAGTAGGAGACTTACTTGTGCTTCAGTGAATGGCATATGGTTATTGACAAAACTAGGGAATGAATTTGTCCCCAGGGCCCTCTCAAGATACCTCTATCAATGTTAGTTTATTCCACAGACAAATAGGATCATGGCGATGTGGATGTAGTTAGAGTATGCTAAATGAAAAGAGTACAGGAGGAGCTTTACATGTGGGATATATGAAAGTGGGTCACTTTTATAAGGAGTGACCATAGTAGCATTTTGACTGGAGACTGTTAATTACAACAAAACTTTTATAAGTTTTCTTAGCCTCTCATAGTGTTTGGGTATCCCATTTCCATACTTTAAGTTCCCCCTCTCCATCACCAGTGAAAAATAATCCACCAGATCCAAGCTAGAATACTTGCACGTTATTTCTCAAGAACAGTATACCTCGTTCTCTAAACCTGAGACAAAACCCAGAAATGTTATTTTACCAAAAAACACACAATATGAGCACATTCATGCATAGAATGATTGATGATATATACACCAATTTAAAAACTAACATTCCAAAATCCATTAATGAGTGCACGAACAATTTCCTAGTCCCTGAAATATTTTTAAAACGAGGGAAAAATGATCTGAAGTCCAACTTGTTTTCATTCTCAGAATGACCAAAAATGCCTTTCTATTTTCCAATATTTTAGTATAATGAACTTGAGAGCAGCTACTTTTATGATGGAAAGTCGCAAAGGCACACAATGTTATCGTTGCAGGAACAAAGCAATACAGGCTTGGATTGTTTATTATTCATTCCACATAGTACAAGAACACAATGTGAGAAACAAAATCTAAATAAATTAAGTGCACTTAATTCTGAGAAAAGAAACATAAATCTTGCAATATCTATTGACTTCATAGGATTATTTTACTCAATTCTTACACCATACATAAAAAATCAAAATATCACCTATATGCAAGGCCCTACTGCATTAAAATAATAATAATAATAATAAAACACACTAGTTCAAGTTTGCAAAATATAAGAGATTCTGTGTAGTTAGGTGTAATTAAGTTTCCAATAAAATACATTAAAATTTTCCCTGCAACAATGGAAATAAATTTGAGATGGCCCATCAGATAAAATTGTGTGTTGCTTCCACATGTGAATCTGAAATTTTTTCCTACCACAACAATTTAAATAAGGTTGCAGGAGGCTCTCAGGTTTCGAGTGCATATTCTTCAACCTCCCATCAGACCAGACCCCACACAGAGGATCATGACATTTTTCAGGGTACTTCAAACAGGGGCACCAAGAGACCGATTGATACCAGTTCATATCCATTCTCTAGATCAGTGTGGATCAATGGAACCTCACCCTACCACACAATATTTCAGCAACAAATGTCTTAGATCCGCTCTTGGGAGACAGACTAGGTCCTCCAGACCTCAGCAGTGCGCAAACTCCCTCGGGCAACGATCTAGAGGATATTCTGTACTTTCCACCGACCCTTCATTGGGCCAACAAACTTTGTGGAGTTTCTTCAGTGTTCATTCAGCCTCGGATGTTAGGAGAGATGGGTTTGAACCTCAGACCCATTAACTCATGGATCTTCTCTGCCAGGGAATTCCATACATTGTATTTTTATGTTCTTGCATTGTACCTTTTATATTCATGCATTGTATCTTTATAGGACACCGTTTGATTCTCCCGCATTATATGGACATCATTGTACCCAACGGTCCCTTTGACCTACTTTGTGGTCATTAGTTGGACATAAATATAATTATCTTATCTTATCAAGATGATTGTTGTGTTACTTCCAGATATGAATCCATGAAGATTTCATATTTGATACGTATTTGGGCACATCCCAGGATTTGCGAGGAGATCTAGTATCTTAAGATGACTCCAGTTGGGAAAACTTTGAATAGGAGACAAAATGGAAATTGTAATCTCCCAACTTGGTTGTTTAGAATTCCAAAAAAAAAAAAAAATCCTTAACGAACAAATCAGACATTTTCTTGTGGTATCAATGCACAAATGTCTTGCCTTTGGGCCTTGGGGTTTTTCAACTACCAAGACTTGTAAATCACAAAAATAACTAAAGAATTCTTGATGCACAAATGTCTTGGCCTTAGGCTTTGGTTTCCTTCAACTACAAAATCATAAAACTAACAAAACAATTGCAACGGACTAGAATGTGTATGATTAAACTAATTAATAAATAATCTAGAAGTTACTTTGGGTTTAAAGAAGAAACAAAGAGGCCTCAACAACCCCTTCCCCAAGTTACCTTTATCTGATTTCAAATCCTAGGGATACAATAACCATAGAAGAAAACTGCAATGCATGGGAACATGGACATGTAATACAAGAGTGAGGAAACATGCATGGAGACATGCTAAGACATCCCCCAAATTTCAAGGAAATTCATGGAGGGTGAGGGTTATTGGGTATCCATATCTAAAATTATAAAATTAAAAAGATGAAACCTCGACCGTAACAATTCATTTGATTCAAATTCATCATTGTGCAATGTAAATACTAAATTCAAGTTTGTAAATGATATAAACGAATTTATGTGCTATTGTTTTTAGGTTTGTGCATAAATTTATTCAATTAAAGTTTCAGTTCACAAATAACTATATTGAATGCATATGGACCTTACAACGACTAATAGACATTTTGGGAAAATATATTTGTATTTCTTTGCATTCATGAAGGCAAGGTGACATTGCGAGGTGATCTAAATTTGAGAAATTTTCTACTAGGGTCTATTGACTTGCTGATTTATTCAATTTTTCAAATCGAAGAGATTGGACTTGTACATATCGAAGCTATATCTCCTTGGCCCCTACTTGGAGGAAAAACGGGGTCAATGTTGAGCGAATTTCAGAGTGTGATAGATTCTTGGTTTTATATTTATTCCCACAAGGAGTGGACAAATACAGGTCTAGGTTTTATATTTAGTCCCACAAGGAGTGGATAAATACAGGTCTAGGTTTTATATTTATTCCTACAATGAGTGGACAAATACAGGTCTAGGATTAACAGTGACAGATCCTCTAATCATGACCCTATATTCTTAGAGCTTGAATGTTGCAACCCTATGCCAGATATACCTTTTAAATTTAATCTTGGCTAGCTTAAAGAAGAGGCATTCCAATGGTGCAATGTGCTAGGGATTGGCATAAGAATAGCGACAAATTAATTAAAGAGGTGGAACATGAGATTATGGAAATGTCCTTTTGGACTAATAATGGGTCTTTTAATATGGAAGAGGTTTTGAAGCTGAAGGATCATGAAACAAGGAAGCTGAGGCTACTTAGGGACAAAGAGATATATTAGTGGAGGATAATTTGGACTAACTAATGATAGCTAGTTGATTAAAATACTAAATAATTTCAAAATTTGTAAATTATAGGAAGTGTGTGAACACCATATGGAATATTTAATGAGGATGGGGCTCTAACAAGAAGTTTCGAGGGATCGGCAAAGGTGGCAGTTAAACAATTTAAGAGTGTGCATCAAGAACTAGAAGGGCCAAACATTGTAGGGATTATCAAAGTAGCCCCTTTCCTTCCTAGGTTAGATTTTGAAGAGGAGAATCAAATAATGTCTGAGGTGGTCACCATGAAAGAACTCATGTCTATCTTCTCAACTTTCCACAAAACTATAAGCCTTGGACCTCACGATTGAACTGTTGAATTCTATCTTTGATTCTTTGAGCTTCTAGGCAAGGATCTAATTCATGTGACGTGTTACTAGGAATATTATAGGATCATAAAAATCTAATTAGAAAGGTTGATAATTTCTTGTAACAATTGAAATAAAGTTGAGATGTTCCAACAGATAACAATTGAAAATTTTCCTCCCATAACAATTTAAATAAGGTTGAGATGGCTCTCAACATGAATGTATGAATCCATGAAGAATCCATATCTGAAACATATTTGGGCACATCCAAGGATTGGGGGTGAATTTGGTAACTTAAGATAACTCCAATCGGGAAAACTTTGAAGTGGAAACATATTTCAAATTGTAAGCTCCCAACCTAGTTGTTCAGGTTTGAAAGAAAAAATTCAAGAAATCATTAAGTAACAAATCAAAATATTTTCTCGTGGCATTTGATTTTTTTGTGGTATCTAGTTTTTAATGCACAAATGTATTGCCTTATAAATCATCCAACTACCAAGACTTATAAATCATTTAAACAACTAAATAATTTCTAATGCACAAATGTCTTGGCCTTGGGTCCCTTCAACTACCGAGACTTGCAAACCATAAAAATAACTAAAGAATT
Organism: Pinus albicaulis; assembly: GCA_034641835.2. Classification (NCBI taxonomy): domain Eukaryota; kingdom Viridiplantae; phylum Streptophyta; class Pinopsida; order Pinales; family Pinaceae; genus Pinus; species Pinus albicaulis. The sequence continues at coordinate 566,660,734 of CM076584.1, read as the reverse complement.
GGAGCAAAGTGATTAAAATGATTAATAAATAATATAGAAGTTACTTTGGGTTTAGAAAGGAAATTAAGAGGCCACACCAACCCCATCCATTGGTTATCCCTCTTTGATTTCAAATCCTAGGGCCACCATAACCATATAAGAATGCCACAATGCATGGGGACAAAGACACGGGACACAAGAGTGAGGAAACATGCATGGGGACATGTTGAGACACCCACCAAATTTTAGGAAAATTATATGGGTGTAAGGGTTAATGGGTCCCCATCTCTACAATTATAAAAATGAAAATTAAATGATGAAACCCCAACCATAACAATTCATTTGGTGCAAATTTATCATTGTACAATGTAAATACTAAATTAAAGTTTGTACATGCTATAAACATGATTAAAATTTGGATGAAAAATAAAATAGACCATAAATGAAATTCATTGATGCAAATTCACCAATGATCATTCTAAAATATAAATAGTACTAAGAAAAATAGTAGATATTGAAGTCTAAAATATTAAATTGAAATTACTCAAATGTCGAGACACGATCTAAGTAATTAACATTGATTTACAGGGTAACTGAGTCGGGGGCAAGGACTCACCACCCAACCATCGACAGTTGCAGCGACAGTTACTTGTTGTTGTCACCCCTGAGCAAGATTCCAAAGGCTAAGAGGGATGCTTGTTAAAGGAGCTAAACATCGGCTACCAACAACACAGGGATTCTAGAGGTACTCCTACCTCAATCCCAACTATTATTCGCCCTCTTTGTCAATGCAGAGGGTCCAAAGGTGCTCCACCTCACCCTGATCGTGCACACAGTGGTTCACTCCTTTTAGGATTCCTAGTTCCAAAGTAACCACAGACTCCAATCACATCTCTCTGTTAAACTACTCAAAGATGGTCTTTTCCCAAGCTTTTACAGGGCTCTAGAGTTAGCTATCACAACCCACATCCTTCAGGGGAACCAAGTTGTCACTAGGCACCAAATATTTCATCCCAACCAGCAGCCTCCGGGGACCAAAGATGTTACAAGGCTCCAGATACCTTTGTCTCAACCCACAACCTGTAAGGACCCAGCCTATTACAGAGCTCCAAGGATATGGTATAAACCCATAACCTCCAGGGAACCCAAACTATTACAAGGCTCCAAAGACTAGCAACTCAACCCACAACCTCCTGGGAAATTGAGAACGAATCCCCTTCTCTTCTCTTCTCTTCTCTCCTATTTTATCAATTTTTTTACTACCTCCATAATATGTCTGCAGACCTTCTTCTTGGTGTGATTTGTTGGTTTTTCTCCACCCCATTGGGGTCTCCTCTCCCTAAATGAAAAAATCCCCTATCCATAGGTGTCTTTCTACTTCTTCCTGGTATTTTTTTTCTTCGAAGCCGCAGCTCCCTTTTTGCTGCATGTTCATCATTTTTTTTTCTTGTTGTCATTCCTTAATCACATGGCTTGTGTACTCTTTGCTACAACTTATTTAATTTGAAGAGTTTTCCTCATTAAATTCCTACACCAGTAACCTTTAATGTCTGTCCAGAAATTTAGTTTCTTTCTCTTCTCAAGAACCATAACTTCCCAAAAAAGCCATCCTCTTCCCCAGCTCTGGAATCTGTGTCCTTCAATCAGTTTTCCCTTTTTTTTTTCTCTTTTTTTTTTCCATGTCTTTTCATCATATTTACAATGCCTTTTTGATAGAACCTCGGGTGAGGTTATCACAGTACCCTCCCCTTTGCAGGAACATTTCCCTTGGTGTTCTTCCACCGATAAGCCATATCAAAATTTTAAAATGCAAAACATATTGTTCCATGGAGCTTTATATACACAGCTCTATAAAATTTATACACTCTTGTTGTTGAAAAGTGTAACTAGGTCGGTCTTCATATTGACTATGTAATTATGGATTTATGTAAAGAAGAAGACAAAAATAATAAAATGTATTTTGTACTTGCTTCATGGGTTTCATGAGAAAGATTTTTATTATAGGTTGATAGAATTCTTCTTGATTTCTATCTAAGTTTTTGTCTTCTAGGTTTAAATGTAATTAAGTGCCATTTATATATGAAGGATCTAGTCTAAGAAATGCTCTAAGACCTAGTCAAAAAAATCATGAATCAATGGTCTAATTCAGCCCGACATCAATGATGAATGTTAAACTATTATGATGTGTTAAGAGTCAACCTTCAATCAAGTTTCTAATTCGGCCTACAAACTTAAGTGGTTTTCGGCCTAAAAGACAGTAAGACTGTATTTATATATACTTGTTTTGTGGCTCATTTGAGGAGGCGAAATTTGGTTAAAATCATAAACAGTTTGTGGATTCTTAAGGAGAGCTTCAGTGCGAATCTATTGGATGGGTTCTTCAGTGCAAAGGTTGAAGAGTTTCAGGACTAGTCACAGGATGTATAATGGTGCTCCAGTGCGGATTATCCTGAAGCTACAAAAATGCAGTGCAGACCATATTCCTGAAGTGAAAGTGTGGATTCCTATGTAGAATACAGTGCAGGTTTTCTAGAAGACAACGGTGTGAAAGGAATGTGGATTTATCTGAAGCATCAACAGTAATAAAGTGCAGTCAAATCGAATATGTCTTTGGGTTATTGAAGCTATTGATGCAGATTAATAAGAAGAGACATGCGATCTAAAAGTGTTGTCAATTGCAACCTTCAAGGAACCTCCTAAGATCTTCATTATAGATAGAAAGGATTGTGGAATGAAGCCTGAGACAAAAGTATAAGACTGTGTATATTAGAGGAGTACGGATCCAGTGAAGAGATGTGTGAATCATTTTTTGAAGGACATATAACATACTATGATATGCTAAGCTAATCAACTGAAGTCTGATGTGGTGTATATCTGAATAGAAAGTAAGTAGATAAAAAGAAGGTAAATCGGAGATTTACCTTCCTATCTTCCGCACATAAAAGGAGAGCTGATATCTCAAGTGAACCTGAATCAAGGAGAAGTATTTTGATAAACAAATGGTAATTCAAAGGGAGACATAATTAGAGACCAAGTTCTCTAATGATGGTGCAAGTCGGTGCAAGTTGTTGCAGTGGAGAAGAATCACCGTTGTGAGTATACAAAGAAATGTTGACAAGGTCTTGGAAGCATCTCTAGGTCAAGGGTCTGAGTCTTCGTCATGGTACTTTTCATTTGAATATCTATAAGAAGAATTATTTGCAGGTTTTCCTCTCCAAGAGGGAGAGGTTTTGCCCTAGCTCTAGGAGCCTAATTTCGTGTCTTGTGTATTTTGATAATTGACTTGATGAAAGACTAAATCAGATAACAAAGAGAAGACATAAGTAACTCAAGTAAGCTCACAAGCAATTATCAAGAATAGAATTTGAATTAATCACTAGCCCTCCAAATTCTCAACATTGTTTCAGAGCTAAGGTGCTAGGACAAAGGGCTATTAGACAATAAGACACTCAAGGATCAAAATTCAGTTCTCTAGAAAGCATCAAAGAAAAATTCAAAGTCTTCATTGAAACCTCAAATCAGTTTACAAGGAAATCCTCAAGCCATCTCAAGAAGAATTTCAACCTTATTCAAAGAATCCACATATCAAGGAGGTAATCTTTGACATAAAAAATTATTGGCATTTTTGGAAGACAAATCATTAAGCACCACCCAACACTATTGAAGACATCTTCATTCTGAAGTAATTATTGATCATCAAGGATCCAAGATTGCCTACTTTGAGATCATTTTAAGAGGGAGTTCCTGCTATCATCTTCAACAAGAAAGTTGATAAAAGAATAAAAGCATCTACTCAAGTAAGTATCTTTATGACTTCATATGAATCTATCAAAATTTCTTCTTTGCAAAGCAAGCAACAAACTGGTTAGGGTTTCAAACTTTCCTGCATAGAAAACTAGGACAATGAATTCATTCCAAATACGTGAAGGAAGATATAAGAGCCCAAAGGATTCTTACAGAATCCATAAAAGTCTCTCTCATCTCCGATGTACCAAATCTAGAATCATTAAAAGGAATATATGAGAAATTGGTAGATCTATTCTCTATGAATACTGCAGGAGAAGAAATCTCTCTGAGATCAAATGCAGGAATTGAGAGAAGTAATGACTGACACTGAGATGACTACAGTGTTGTTGAATGTTTTACCGTAAGAATGGGGAAACTTCACTTCAAGTTTATACGGGAAGAAAGATGACACACCATTCCACCATTTATGGTCTCTGTGTAAAATAGAGGAAACAAGATTGAGAGCCAAAGGTGTTACAGGATCAAGTGAAGGGAATCAAGTATTTGCAGCCACATCAAGGAAGAAAGGAAGATTCGGTAAGTTTGGTCCTCAAAATAGCATGGACAAAGCACGATGATTTGGATGTGATGAACTTGGGAATTATAAAAGAGATTGTCTTATATCTAAAAATTAAAAGAGAAATAGGGAAGAAGCTCATATCTTTGAAATGAGGGAAGAACCTGATGCAAAGAATCTAGGAAAGAAGAGGATATCCACTATGATTGAGATCATCTTCTCCTTTAGGTGATTTATTTTGGTTGTATCATAGGAAGTAGTGTAGCATCCTGATCGAAACATGGTAGGAGCTCTAGTGAAACAGCTCCAGGAAAACCTCTCTGATAACATTACTAATGGAAGGTAGTCATCAATATCAAGGATCATCGTGGAAAGAGAATTATGGGATGTGATGACATATTTATGGAGAAATTCAAGGGAATGAAGTTATTCATTCTAGAAAAAATGCTACAGGATGACTCAAGGAAAAAGGTATGAGGTATGTATATATTTATATGCTGACACAGGATGTTGTGAAGTCATTTCATATGGTTGCAAGTAATAGACTTCTATATTTAGAAGTGTGATCTATGGAGGAGGATCTCTCGGTGCATTGTCAGATGAAATCAACATAATATATTCTCATGCAGAATATAAGGTGGTTGATGAACAAGGAACTGTATATTAGAAGTTCCTGGGAATGAAGAATGTGCAGAAAGGAAGAGATCACGAAATGCAACCATGTCAAGAGGAAGTTATCCTCCGGAATCCAAGAAGATGTGACTAGGAGATCTCCTGGGAGGATATGTAGACTCTGATAGAAATCTGGTAAAGAAGAAGACCCTTGACAAAACATATCATTAGGAGCGGTGTCAATCTGAATAAAAGGATGTTGACGTCTACAAGAATATGTCATGGTGAAAGATCATCATTGAGGTAATTTTTGTTTTAACCAAAAAAAAAAAAATCTTATGTATATGTTTATCTGGATGAATTTGTGCATGGCTTCAAATCATGAGAAAGGATGTATGATCCTTGGAGATGATTCAAAGGAAAGCAGCATGGCATAACAATGGAACATATGAGAAATATTGATGAATCACTTTCTGATAGTGGACATGACTCGTGACTAAAAGTGATGGATGATTTCTGCCCTATGAAGCCAAAAGTTGAAGATTCCTCAATATCAAAATCCATGACATTGAGGGGAGGAATTCTTCATGAGTAGCTAGATTGCTGCTACAGAACCCTGGTTGATAGAGGCCAAATCCCTTCTAGCTGCCTGCCTCTCCTTCTAGTTTGATCCATGTAGCTATGTCATTTCCGTCCAAGAGCTACTACCCTTACATCTTGCTACCTTGCTACCTTGCTACCTGGGACCTGTAACAATTAAAGCTCAGATTAGAATAGGTTTTTTTTTTAGGTAAACATAGGTGTAATTATGATAGCATAACACGTGAACCAGAAGGACACGGAGCTCAGACAGGAGGGAGCTCAGGAATACTTTCCTATTCCAAATACTACAACCCTAATGTAACACAAAGCTTGGTGACCAAGTGCGTAAGTTTATTGCTTGGAAGAAACTTGAAGTATGACCTTCCTATGTTGAGAGTGAGTGACGTATGCGATTCTCTATTACATGTGTCGTGCACAAGACCAGGACTAACAGTCGTAAGTCTTAGTGAAGGCCATGTGGATAGAATGGATAGACATATCATTTTGGTCTTCACCTGGAAGATAGAATGGAGAAATGGGTAATCATCTGACATTCGATACTCTTTGAGAATGAGATAGGGAATTCAAGATAAGAGTAGTCGAGGACCGACATTCTTTGAGGGTTGGCTACCCAAGTGAAGAATAGTCCAAGAAGGTCTTACTTTGGGAACACCTGGGTAGAGTATATACCTTGGAGAGACAATGAATTTTGTGTCTATAAGTCATGTGTCTCACCATCATTGTAGCCCATTGTCTCGTTGAGAGATGGGGTTGTTAGTCAAGGCCTTGCACTAGGACAATGCAAGTTGATATGATGCTATACAAATGTGATCACCAATTCGATTCTTCTTATGAGATTCTTTAGTTTAAAAGTGACCATGTACTTGTATGAATACCTCCCTAGTTAAGAGGGAGTGTTGAAAAGTGTAACTAGGTCGATCTTCATATTGACTATGTAATTAGGGATTTATGTAAAGAAGAAGACAAATATAATAAAATATATTTTGTACTTGCTTCATGGGTTTCATGAGAAAGATTTTTATTATAGGTTAATATACTTCTTCTTGATGTCTATCTAGGTTTTTGTCTTCTAGGTTTAAATGTAATTAAGTGTCATGTATATATGAAGGATCTAGTCTAATAAATGCTCCAAGACCTAGTAAGAAAAACCCTGAATCAATGGCCTAATTCAGCCCTACATCAACGCTGAATATTAAACTATTATGATGTGTTAAGAGTCAACCTTCAATCAAGCTGATAAGTCGGCCTACAAACTTAAGTGGTGGTCAACCTAAAAGACAGTAAGATTTTCTTTATATATACTTGTTTTGCGGCTCATTTGAGGAGGCGAAATTCGGTTAATATCAGAAACAGTTTGCAGATTCTTAACGATAGCTTCAGTGCGGATCTATTGGATGGGTTCTTTAGTGCGAAGGTTGAAGAGTTTCAGAACTAGTCACAGGATATATAACGGTGCTCCAGTGCATATCAAAAGATGTTGCAGTGTGGATTATCCTGAAGCTATAGCAATGTCATGCGGACCATATTCCTGAAGTGCAAGTGCGGATTCCTATGCAGAATACAGTGCAGGTTTTCTACAAGACAATAGCGTGAAAGGAATGTGGATTTCTCTGAAGTATCAACAGTAATAAAGTGCAGTCAAATTGAATATGTCTCTGGGTTATTGAAGCTATTGATGCAGATTAATAAGAAGAGACATGCGGTCTAAAAGTGTTGTCAATTGCGGCCTTCAAGGAACCTCCTAATATCTTCATTATAGATAGAAAGGATTGTGGAATGAAGCCTAAGACAAAACTATAAGACTGTGTATATTAGAGGAGTACATATCCAGTGAAGAGATGTGTGAATCGGTTTTTGAAGGACATATAACATACTGTGATGTGCTAAGTTAATCAACTGAAGTCTGATGTGGTGTATATCTGAATAGAAAGTGAGTAAATAGAAGGAAGGTAAAATTTACCTTCCTATCTTCAACACATAAAAGGAGAGTTGATATCTCAAGTGAACCTGAATCAAGGAGAAGTATTTTGATAAACAAAGACTAAGTCAAGGGAGACATAATTAGAGACCGAGTTCTCTGATGATGGTGCAGGTCAGTGCAAGTTGTTGCAGTGGAGAAGAATCAGCATTGTGAGTATATAAAGAAATGTTGACAAGGTCTTGAAAGCATCTCTAGGTCAAGGGTCTGAGTCTTGGTCATGGTACTTGTCATTTGAAGATCTATAAGAAGAATTCTTTGCACGTTTTCCTCTCCGAGAGGGAGAGGTTTTGCCCTGGATCTAGGAGCCTAATTTCGTGTCTTGTGTATTTTGATAATTAACTTGATGAAAGACTAAATCAGATAACAAAGAGAAGACATAAGTAACTCAAGCAAGCTCAAAAGAAATTATCAAGAAGAGAATTTGAATTAATCACTAGCCCTCCAAATTATCAACACTTGCTTTACCCAACAAACAAGAAAGGGAAATTTGTTTTCATGGCATCAGTCATTTCCCACGTGACCTCCTCTAGCGCAAAGTGCTTCTACTGCACCTTGACTAGTTTTATGGCTCGATTCCAGAGCTTGAGGCTCCTCTGGTCTAGAATGCACATTAGTTCTGGCTGGAAATCTCCTTCCAATTCCACTTGTAGCATAGACCAATCAATCACGTGATTAGAGTTCAGCTTATATCTTTCAAGTAAGGAAACATGGAAAACATCATGAACTTTAACTGACCTAGGTAAATCCAACTTATATGCCACTGGCCCAATCCTTGGACTTCAAATGGCCCACAATACTGTGGTGCCAATTTGGCACACGTCCCAATTCTCAGGGAGCTCCTTCTAGGTTTGACTCTTAAGTAAACATGTTCTCCAACTTGGAACTCTTTTTGTGTTATATGTTGATTTGCATAGCTTTTCTTTTTATATTGTGTCACCTTCAAGTTTTGCTTTAGGTTTTGAACCTGTGGTTCCATGTCCCTAAGCAGACATTGTTTATCCCAACCAATAGGGAGCCTCCATTTTCGTCCTCCTTAGTCCAATTAAAAATTGGCACCTCCCAACCAATAGGAAGCCTCCATTTTCATCCTCCTTAGTCCAATTAAAAATTGCCACCTCACTTACTATCAGTATTCTATGAGCCCGCTCATGTAACTCCTGCACAATATATTTGAAGATTCCAACAATCGACACATTCATATACGCCATGCCCTATATCTCCCACACAATCTATTCCGCCCTATTGCCGCCTATCTGTGCATTGAATAGGCATGGAGTGAATCATGTTGTTGATCTGGATTTATGCAGGAACACAACAAAATAAACACATAACCATAAATACAGAGATGCAATGGAAATAACACTTCTTTTCATTAATATCAAAGAACTGAAATTTGCTTACAGACGGAATGGAAATAAAACTAGCTAGGGCGCTGGTAGCTATCTCTGAGAAGAGAGGTGGTGGCTACAGGCCTCTGAACTGAGTTACAATGAGGCTCGAGAGCCTATTTATTATTTAGAAACAATGGGAAATCATAAACATCCAAAACCCTAACCCTAGGAGATGAAGTGCCAAAACTATGGGCCCCGTTTGGGTAAATTGGTGTTTCAACTTCCCAGGGGCGTAACTTTGGCATATGATCTCCGTTTGACACATACCATACCTCGTTAGAAAGATCTATCCGAGGACTACAAATTTTGAACGACAAACATTGGTCCATGGACCCATGTTGCTCTCAGTTTTCCCAAAAAACGTCGTTTAGGGCCTCAAAACGGCTCCGGAAGTTCAGGACCCGAAAAACTACTAAAAATAGTAAGTTGTGCCGAAACTGAAAAATTGAAAGAGACAATGGTGGGGCCCCAAGTGGAATATGCAGGTGACCACCAATATCCACCTAGATCAGTTGCTTCTCCAACTCAAATTCTCAATTTATTTATGTCTGCATTGCGTTAGTCAATTTCATTTATGTCTGTCTGCATTGTGTTGTGTTGGTTGTTTTATTCGATTCACATGCCCTTCATTATTTTCCTTCCTTCAATTTCTCCATCAATTTTATTCCTCCATTAATTTTTCCTGCAATGCATTTCCTCCTGTGTTGTGTTGGTTGTTCTATTTGATTCACATGCCCTTCATTCAATTTATCCATTGCATTTTCTTCCTCCAACAATTTTTCCTATGGTGTGTTTCCTCCTGCATTGGGTGCAGTTCACAAGAGTTCGAGTCGATTGGGTGGACTTCCATCGCCAATATATACTACAGAAGGGGTGAATATTGAAGCTGCAAGGAAAATCCAACAATTTATGAGAGCATTTAACCTAGAAGACAATCAAATCTAGAGGATTTCAAGAGTATTTGACCTAGAAGACAATCAAACCTAAAGGGTTTTAAGAGTTTGCTTTCAAAATACATCAGGTAACTTATCTATGCTAGATCCACATAAAAATAGTGTACCTTGCAATATGTTATCGCTTCCTAATGTTGTTTCAACAGGCAATTTCACAACATCCAAGTAGAAAGATTTCAACGGTTTCATTTCGGAGCTTTCAGAATATAACAGGTAGGTTTTCTGTGCCCAGAAAAACACCCAGAAATTTTAATCCTTGCAATTTATAAATTTGACTCAAATGAAGGGGAGAAGATATTCCATAAAAATTCACAAGTCAAACCAAACACAGAAAAATTCCAGCGTTTTGGGGGCGAATGTGTGAACTTTACGAATTCCCCACAAATTCCAAGGTGAATCCAACAAACTCTACTAGATATCCTGAAAATTTCAGCCAAACGTTGCTTGCAGAGTTGAGTAGCAGTTGGAACCCTTCTACCTGTGTCCTTTAAAACTATTGCCATCAACCATTTCACCAAAATCGGATGATATCTTAATCGGATGCATTTAGGGGCCAATTGCATAAACTCTACCCGTATGCCAAAAATTGAGGGACGAAATCCAACAGAGTCTTTTAGATATCCTACAAATTTCAACTAAATGTTGGTTGCAGAGTTAAGTAGTAGTTGGGTGTTGAGTTTTCTTGTGTGATGGGTTAACATCGGATGTGCTATAGCTCCCAAAATTTGTGGAGGGACTAGAGTACATGAGATCTCCAATACCCAGAAAGAGATTTGGGAAATTTCATCTGGTTTGGGAGATATTAAATTAATTAATCTTTTTAATTAAGGACCTTAAGTCTAACTTAGGAAAATTAAAATATTAAAGTTAATTAAATTAAACATGTGATGAAATTGTCTTAAGTCACACGGATCAAGCTTTCTTTTAATCTTAGCCATTGATTCAAGATCTGATCATGGTTGTTGGTTTCCGAATTGGGGTCATTTGGAGAAGACACACAAAGGCAGAGCACAAAAGCTAAGCTGAAATTCTAGGGCGTGGTTTGCTAAGAATTTTCAGAAGTGTTTCAGTTACAGAGAGGGGATTTTAGGCAAAGGGGATGGTTTGATCCCAGTGCCTAGAATTAGCAGTAGGTAGAGAGCAGCTTCCAAATGCAGCGCAAAGAAGCAGCAGCAGCAACAGCAAAGAGGGCAGCTATAGCTACGCAGTGTCTCCCGGGGCAATGTTGGGCAGCAGGAGACCCTCAGGGGTTACGCAGAGTCCCTCAAGGGAAGTGTCGGGTCTGTGTCACCCATTCTGAGGTTACGCAACCCTCTCCAGGCCAGCACAGAGGGACGCAGAGGTTGATGCAGGGGCTTCAGGGGCAGCGTTAAGATTTCTAGGGCCAAGATCTGGCTGAGTCCTGTAAATCCCATTTGAGGGTGTGGATTAGTGAATTTTTGGCTTCAAAATAGCAGGTTAGCTGCAGATCTATATTTTCTCTCTCGGGTTTTCCAGATCTAGAACCTAGATTTGTTGTATTCAAAAAACTCATATTAATAAAACCCTTCAGCAGCCAGAAGACCGGTTTTCCCGCATTGAGTTTTTCCGGGAACTATTGTCCAAAAAATCCTTGTGTCACTTTGTCTATCTGTGCATGTACTTTTCTGTTTTAGATCTGAATCGGTGAAAATCTGTTATGTATTTAAGTTTTAGCATTAATAACCTAATTAAGTAAGAGAAGCATAATCAGATCTAACGGTAAATTTAATTTATGTATAAGTAACATTCAAAAAATTTCACAATGGGTCCTTTGAAACTTTCGCCATCAAACATTTGAACAAAATGGGATGATATCGTGATCTCTGCATGTATATATTTGATGGTTGTCCTTTGGCTCTCGCGTGCATGTGCTTCGTTCCACTTGGCACCCCTACCAAATTCCAACTTAATCATTTTATATTCTCCCGTGTTGTGAACTGAATAGGGGTTTTCCATTTGGATTTTTGTCACCTTTCAATGTGCGAATAATTGGCTAGATTGTCTTTAAACCCATGCGAGTTATGAATCCACAGACCCAAATCCTTTCTTTAGGTCTCTTTCTTTGCTAAGCAGATCTGTACCAACATAATTGCATCCATTCTGATATTTGGGCGTCCACTAGGGCTCCACTCCACTTTGATGATCAACACATTGTAGCCTCCGTACTTATATGTCTTTCCATGGCTATTACCCACAAGGTCTTATGTTATATACGCGGGCCTGGGACAGTCATTTCAGAGGCGGAAGATGAATATTTTACTACATTGTTGTTCTACTTTCATTATGCATGACTTTAATGTAAAAAAAGTGTTGCTCCTTGCAGTTTCAATTTGATTTATATGCCTTCCCAATTTGGTTGGTTTTTATGTTTCCATCGCTATCTGGAGTTAGTTGGTTAGAAAATAGGTCCATCCCGGTTCTCTTATTGATAGGAACAAGGACTCTCTTCAAACTCATATATTATCTGGACCTGCCTTTCGGGCAAATTTTGTAGATGCAAAGGCCCTTCTGTTTTGGAAATTGATTGATTTGATGTGTTTTTGCACCTTTATCTAATATTGCAGTGTCTAGACTCTATATTGTATTTACAGTGTCATCTTGTCCTTGCCTTCATATCTGAAAATATCAAGGTGCGTTACGATGAACTTCAATTTTTACAGTGCATGGTAAGAGTTGCAATATGAGTTATGACACGATGTATTTGATTCATAATATTTATACAGATTTCAAAAACCCAATTGAGTGTTGAGAATCTGCTTTCAAGGGTGACAGTCTTTAATTTAGTAGATTACCACTCCTTGCTTATCCTATTTGTTTTATTTTCAAAGACAAGATTGAACCACATATGATCGTTCACTTGCAGATTCAACTTCTAGCAGACTTATGTTTCAATAAAACATCAGTGCATTTACAGCTAGTTGATGACAGTGAGGTCTAGATCAAGGAACTCATTATTCCTCTTTCAGTGTTATTGGTCTGCCTAATTATTATCTTAAGTTACCGCTAGCTTGGTGCTTTTCTACTATTAGACAGGGGATTATTCCTCCTTATTGCTCAGATGGATGAATTTTCATCTTCAAAAAAACATGTTACAAAAAGACACATTACACGTTTCTCTTCAGACGTGACTGTAAATTGATATTCAAATTTAAAAGCTCTCTACTTGGGGATTTTCATTTATGCTTGGAGATTTTCATTAATGTTGATCATGTATATATATTCTAATTTGAATATTGCTTTTGTTCTGCTCACTTTAATTCTTTGCATGCAATTATTCGTTGAAATGCCTATCGTGTATATACAGGTGAATCTAATTGTTGGTTGAAATGCCTATCGTGTATAGAGAGGTTTAGAGGCTGGATAGCAAGCTTATCATGGATTCCTTGTCCTCTTCTTGGGCAGCCCTATGTTTTGTTAAAAATTTCATTTTGGCCCCCACACATTTATAAATTTAGCTTTCACGTGTATTCATTCGAGAGCTTAGGCACAACCATGTAGTAGATGATACAATGATTTGTACTCTTACCATCAAATTTAATGACTTTGTTAACAAAGGTTGTTTGGTCTCGTGGGAAATACATTTCAGTTTCTTCGGTTATGAATATCTTTGAGGTTTGCTTAGAATAATCTAAACCTCGCATATTTTTGGTGCAGGTGTAATGTCAACTTGAGGTTATAAATCTACTACCTAGAAGGGATCTAGCAATTCTAGAGTTTTCCAATAAAAATTATACTATTCCAGTATGACAAATTGGCTCATTGATATATTTTTAATATAGTATGCATCAGATCATGCACAAGGAATTTTGGGAATGTTGCACAATTTATTTTCTATGTTGGCAGCAAATGTCAAGCTAAGTTAAGCTGAAGTTGCTTGTTGTCTTCAACAAATTTATACAACCTATATTTATGTATACTTATGACTTTTTCTCTCGATGGAGAACACTTAATGGCCAATTACTGAAGCTACAACAAGTAGTATGTATCTTCAATATATGTAGGGAATACACTTCTATAGGAACAATCATTGTTTTTAAATAAATAGTCTTTGAGTCTATCTTGCATTTGTTTAGATTAATGAAATATATCGTTTCAGATACTTTCCATCATATTTATCCAAATTCATGTGTACCAAATCTTGCTTAAAATTTATTCATATTTGTTTTGTATGGGAAGTTAAGGTTGATTTCATATTACTAAAGGACATTAACTTGCATATTTTCCTCCTACCTTGAAGTAATAGGTTAAATTTTATTTGGTTTTCTTTCATACAAGATGCAGAGGCCTATGTTTTCTTGTCAAATGCCCTTGCACCATACTATTGTTGTTTGGACACTATGAAAACCAGCCATAAAACCCTATGGAAAGGGAAAAACTAATTCTTACACAAGCAGAAAAAATGGATTGTACAAGCTATTTTTCTCCAAAGGATATCTTGGAAGGCTCTCCAAATCTCAACTCCAAAGTGATTCATTATCACCATTTGAACTAGCAAACTTTCATCATGCTTATGTGTTCTTGCCTATCATAGGGAGACACAACAGGTGAAACGATACTCATACTCTCACCTCATATCCTGTTAAAAAAAAATTAGGTCAAAATTCAAAGCAACAATAAATACAAAATCAAATTCTTATATTATATTATGTGCCCAATTTTTTTCATTACATACCGTGTCATAAACCTCTATGCCATTTTCTTTTTTCATCCTTACATACAGTGTGAAAAACCTCTATGATATTTTCTCTTTTCATGCATGTGAGTAACCTTGTATATTGTGGGTGGAGGTTCCCTATCCACTTGGCATTGTAAATCTACTAGCTGGCAGGGATGTAGCAATTCTAGAGTTTTCCAATAAAAATTATCTTATTCTAGTATGACAAACTCTCTCATTTGCAAATCTTTTAATAGAGTATGCATGTGATCTTGTAAAAGGAATTTCAGGATTGTTATGCATCCACTCTTGCACAAGTAATTTTGGGAATGCTGCACAATTTTTTTTCTTTTTTTCCAACAAATGTCAAGCTACAGTTGTTTGTTGTCTTCAACAAATTTCTACAACCTATATTTTTGTTTGTTGATGACTTTTTCCCTCAATGGAGAGCACTTGTTGGCCAACTACTAAAGCTACAAGAAGTAGTATGTATTTTCAATATATGTAGGGATACACTTCTATAGGAACAATCATTTTTTTAAATAAACAATCTATGAGTCTATCTTGCATTCGTTTAAATTAGTTTAAATTTAAAAAATATGATGTTTCAATTTTTTTCGATCATATTTATCCAAATTCATGTGTACCAAACCTTGCTTACAATATCTAGATATTTCTTTTGTATGGGAAGTCTAGGTTGATTTCAAAAGGAGATTAACAGGCATTTTTCCTTCCTCTCTCGAAGCAATAGGTTAATTTTAATTTTTTTTCCATACAGGATGCAGAGGCCTATGTTGTCCTATTAAATGTCCTTGCATCAGAGTATTGTTTTATAGAAACTATGAATACAAAAGACCCTATGGAAAGGGAAAAACTAGTTCTTACACCAGCAGAAAAAATAGATTGTGCAAGCTATTTGTCTCCAAAGGATATCTTCGAAGGCTCTCCAATTCTCAACTGGTGATTTAGCATCGCCAGTTGGACTAGAAAACTTCCATGATGTTTATGTGTTCCCGGCTATTAATGGGATACACGATAGGAGAAATGATACTCGTACTCTCCTCTCACAATGGCTAAAAAACAATTTAGGTCAAAATCAAGTCAAAATTTAAAACAACAATGCATAAAAAATAAAATTATTATCTTATATTTTGTGCCTGATTTTTTTCCTTCCATACCGTGTGAAAAACCTTTATGCCATTTTCTCTTTTCATGCATGTGAGTAACCTCATATATTGTTGGTGCAGGTGCATTATCCACTTGAGGTTGTAAATCTACTACCTAACAGGGATGTGGCAATTCTAGATTTTTCAAATAAAAATATAAATATTCGAGTATGAAAAACTCTCATTTGTAAATATTTTAATATAGTATGCATTCGATCTTGCAAAAGGAGTTTTGGGAATGTTGCACAATTTTTTTCTTTGTTGCCAGTGAATGTCAAACTATGTCAAGCTACAATTTCTCATCTTCAACAAATTTCTACAACCTATATTTATGTCTGTTGATGACGTATTCCCTCAGTGGAGAGCACTTGTTGACCAACTAATAAAGCTACAACAAGTAGTATTTATCTTCATATCTTCAAAATATGTAAGGAATACACTTATATAGAAGCAATCATTTTTTTTTAAATAAACAGTCTTCGAGTTTATCTTGCATTTGTTCAAATTAGTTTAAATTAAGGAAATATATTGTTTCAAATATTTCGATCATATTTATCCAAATTCATGTGTACCAAATATTGCTTAAAATTTATAGATACTTGTTTTGTATGGGAATTCCACATTGATTTCAAATTACTGAATGAGATTACTTGACATTTTTTCCTCCTCTCTCAAAGTAATACGTTAAATGTTGCTTTTTTTCTTTCATACACGATGCAAAAGTCTATGTTGTCTTGTTAAATGCCCTTGCACTAGAGTATTGTTGTCTAGACACTATGAATACAAAAAACCCTATAAAAAGGGAAAAATAGTCTTTACACAACGAGAAAGAATGGATTGAACAAGCTATTTGTCTCCAAAGGATATCATGGAAGGCTTTCTAAATCTCAACTCCAAGGTGATTTAGCATCGCCATTTGGACTAAGCAAACTTCCATGATGCTCATGTGCTACAACCTATCATTGGGAGACACGGGAGAAATTTCCCCTTTTATGTTACTCTACTAAAATAAAGAGTTTCCAAACTGTGTTTTCCAAACTACACCTCTAATCATTGCACCATATTTGTGATTCCACTTCAAAGTATTTGCTTAATTATTATGAGTTCTTTTAATGAACCTTAAGGACTCCTTCACAATTTTAGTATTATTACATTCCTTTCTTATTGTGGCAAATTGTCTCTGCTCGTGAGTTAATGTCAACAATTTGAAACTTTTCTCTCGTCGCAACTCCTCTAAAATAGGTGTTCCATTTTCATTTTTCATCCAAACCATTTTCAATTTCATCATCCTTGCTTTTGTCTTCTACCAAATAACCAAAAAAATGAAAATTTTATAATGTGAACAAATATGGATCTATTATTTGCTCCATGTTTCTTAGAGTTCAATCCCTTCATCATAGTGCTCCCCCAAAATCATTTTTCAACTTTTGATGATAATTTGATAATAGTTGAGTTTTACTATTCAAAACATATGAAGTCAATTTTGTTAAAAGTTATATGTCATAGATGCAAATAAAGCCTATCTACTTCAACAACAAAAATGATTCTTGATATAATGCATTTGGTAAACTGGAAGTTTTAAATATATACAATTGTTTTAAATATTGGAAAATAAGATTTTGTATGGTAATAAAAATAATATTTCTGAAAATTTGCATTGAAATTAAAGCGGAAAACAAAAAATTACTTTGTTTACACATGTTCCATTTCTATTTTTATCCTCAAAAAATAGATTATAAAAGGTGGTGAACATTTTTTAAAGAACATTAAACAATTTTTTAATATATATTCTTAATATATTATACATTTATTTAGAAAGGAGCAAAGTGTAGATGGTAATACATGCTTTTCTAAATAAAGATTGAACAAATATTACATTTGACACATCTAAAAATACAACAACAATTTCACAATATTAACTCTAACAACATCATCTCTAACAACAACACAAGACTCTTAATATTGCCTTTCACATTGTCTGCCCTTTTCATATTCCCCTCCACATTCTTCTAACTCTTCCTATAGGCGTTCCTTTGCACCTCTTGGTGCAATTTATAGTTTTATTTTTATGTGTGAAGGCATGGAATGGCCTTGTGTTATTGGACTTTATTCTCTTTTCGATAAGATAGGTTTTAAGAAGGCCTATGACTAAGTTGAGTGGCCATTCATCCTTGTATCTATAAAATCCTTGGGTTTGGCCCCTTTTTCGTTAGAACAATTGGTACATTGTTTGATGATGCCTCTGCTTGTGTTTCCATTAACATAAGGTTAACTCCATGAAAACGTGTCATGGGTTTTGGCAAGGATGTGTGAATATGTGATGAAATTAGATTCTTGATCGATAGTGCATACACTCTATTGACATGGACTCGAATTCAACACCAACCCTTAGTCAAAGCAAACTTGCGTTGAGAGTTTAAGACCCAAACTATCTACCTTCAGCTTCTCTTCATAGATTTTGGTTTTTTTTCAAATTTTGCATGCACCATGGAACTCCAATCCATATAGGGTTTGGTTTCCTTCATGGAAAAACCTCTACATTGTTTCTATAAGCTTAAGACTATGACTCTTCAACTCCCGATTTAGTGTTACTTGGTTTTGTTCAAGGAAGACTTTTTCATTTTTTAGTTTCTAGATGGTATCTATGTTCAAACGTAATGTATGGGATCTTTTCCCTACATTGATAGGGAAGTCTGAATATCTTGTCGTACTATCACCCAACACTCATCATGATTTTTGCCCACTAAACTATATTTTCTTGTTTAAAACAATGGAATATAATAACTTACCAACAAGAAAAATATATATATGACTCGACGTTCTATATATATATATATATATTCACACATTGCACATGTGGCCTCTTTATAATGTTGACCACTACTACATACACAATTACATATCCCATGTACAAATAACCCCATATATGCTCTGCTTGGGGTCATATCATAGTACCTTCCTTCAAAAAGCATTATCCTTGACACTCTGCAACTAGGTTTTACATGCAATGAAGCCATGTAATATTTTTCTTATTTTCCTTCTTTATTCTTTCCAAAAAAATTCACCCAACCAAATTTGAAACCTCGTAATTTTACCACTAAAATTTTCATTGACACACCATAGAACCTAACATTACCATGCAATCCAACTAATTAAAATGGGCATTTTGAGAAAATTAGAAATCAAATTAAATTCAAAATAGTGTTTGGAAAATTATATGGTTTTCTTATTTTCCTTCTTTATTCTTTCCAAAAATTACCAAAATTTGAAACCTCATAATTTTACTACTAAAATTTTCATTGACACACCATAGAACCTAACATCGCCATGCAATCCAACTAATTAAAATGGGCATTTTGAGAAACTTAGAAATCAAATTAAAATTCAAAATAGTGTTTGGAAAATTAAAGACGGGTTCATTTTTTTTAATAGGCATATTTCAAATTGCCTCAAGGTATGATAAATAGACCATGCATAATCACCATAGATTATAGAAAATTCACAAGTCATCCTTATGTTGATTGCATATTGACTTGAAACATATACATTCTTGACCTATACTACATTTGAGGTGCATATTGAACCTCGTTTACTTGGGTGTAAGCCATTGCTCTGCCATCGCCCAGATTCAATTCACCCAATTCATTGTTCAATTTACTCGGTGCTTTGTCAAGTTTCAATGAATGCAGTGATACACAACAGATCTTTCATACCATGCGGGCCACCGTCACTTCGGTTGTTTCTCTGGGTGCAGTAAAACCTTCACGTCCAGTTTTTTATTTTAGAAGCCATTTCATTTTGTTAATTATAGATAAATTGTCGAGCTCCTAAGGGCACTTATATAAATAATAAGTTGGCCTAGATTCTGGATAAAATGAGTAATGAGATCATCACTTGTTTATAGTGTTGAAAAGTGTAACAAGGATCGGTCTTCATATTAACTATGTAATTATGGATTTATGTAAAGAAGAAGACAAAGATAATAAAATGTATTTGGTACTTGCTTCATGGGTTTCATGAGAAAGATTTTATTATAGGTTAATATACTTCTTCTTGATGCCTATCTAGGGTTTTGTCTTCAAGGTATAAATGTAATTAAGTGTCATATATACATGAAGGATCTAGTCTAAAGAAATGCTCCAAGACCAAGTCCAAGAAACCGTGGAAGAATGGCTCTAATAAGCCCTCACTCAAACGTTGGAAGATAAGCTTAAATGATGTATTAAAGTCGGCCTTCAAACAGCTGGATGAGTCAGCCTACAAGCTAAAGGTATGGTCAGCCTCAAGACAGTGAATTTGTCTCATCTGAAGTTTAGTGCGGATTACAGGACAAGATTAATGCAGATTACAAGACTAGTTTCAGTGTGGATTTTGATGTGTTTTAGGTCTGGTTAAGGTACACACATGTGTGGTATCAAAGTATTATATGTGATGCAGTGTACTGAAACAGAAGTGTGGATTTGTCTAGAGATTGTCCTGAAGCAGCTACAACATGACAAGGTCAATTCAAAGGCAGTGTTGAAGTGGGGATTTCTTTAGAGATTGTCTGTGAATTATCCTGAAGTGTAATTGTTGATAAAAAGGTGATTTTCAGTTCATGAAAAGTTGGTACAACATTCTGGGAAAATCTTGAAGATACTCCAGAGAGGAGCAGTGAGAGAGTGATAGTAAGTAGGAAAGTAAATCTATGATTTACTTTCCTAACTACAACATATATATATATCTCAAGTATTTGAAGTCTCAACTATATGCGAAGGAAGTGTTAGTGCAGAACAATGCAAGTTGGTGAAAGAAATAAGGATCATCATTGAAGAACACCAAAGAAGTAAGGACAAGATCTTGGATGCACATATAGGTCAGGGGTCTAATTCTTGGTCATGGTACTTGTCATCTGAAAATCTATAAGAATAATTTATCGTGGGATTTCCTCTCCAAGAGGGAGAGGTTTTGCCCTGGCTCAAGGAGCTTAATTCTTGTGTCTCGTGTCTTTTTATAATTGACTTGATGAAAGATTAAATAAGATAATGAAGAGAATACATAAGTAACTCAAGTAACCCCACAAGTAATTATCAAAAAGAGAATTTTGAATTAATCACTAGCCCCCCAAATTCTCAACATGGTATCAGAGCTAAGGTGATGAACTCAAGGGCTACTTGACAAAAAGACACTCTAGGAAGAAAAAATCAAAGTTTGGGTGAAAATTCAAATCAAGTTTACAAGAAAGACTCTCAAGCTATTTTCAAGAAAGATCTTCGTCTCATTCAAAGGATCGACTTTTCAAGAAAATAATATTTGCCATCAAAGATTTACATTCAAGACGGTGGTAGAAGAGGACATCATCTTTTGAAGACATCCTTTACCATCAAGGATCCAAGATCACCTAGATTGAAGATTTCTATCTTAGAAGAAGCTCCTAACTTCTTCAACAAGGAATTTGTTGAAGGAGAAAGTCACTTGCTCAAGTACGTATTTATGACTTTATCTAAATCTGTCAAAATGACTTATTGTATAGAGAGCAACAAATTGGTTGGGTCATCAAACTTTAATGCATGGAAGAAAAGGACAGATCTAAAGCTAATTGAAAATGAAGTTATGGGTTTCATAGAAGGATCTACAATTCAACCTCCAAAAGAAGACATTCTAGCATATATCAAATACATGCAGGGAGACATAAGAGCCCAGGGGATTCTTATAGAATCCATAAAAGACTCTCTCATTCCCTATGTATCAAAGCTAGAATCCTCAAAAGAAATATATGAAAAATTGGTGGAACTATTCTCGAAAGGTTCTACAAAGGAAATAATATCCCTGAGACCAAAATTATACAAATTGAGAATGTCAAAGGAAGAAATAATTCCATATTTGATGGAGATTTTCGCAATCTGAGAACAACTGCTAAAGTTGGGAGAAGTAATGTCTGATAGAGAAATATTCAATATGGTACAAAATGTTTAACGAAAAAATGGAGAGGCTTCACTTCAAACATAGATGGGAGAGAAGAAGTCATTCCATTCCAAAGTCTAGGTAAGATAGAAGAATCAAAATTGAAAGCAGGATCAAGTGTAGAGAATCAAGCCTTGGCCGCCATGTCCAAAAAGAAAGGAAGATTTGGTAAATTTGGTCCTCGGAATAAGAAAAGAAATGTGGACAAAGCACGATGCTTTAGATGTAATGATCTTAGGCATTATCAACGAGATTGTCCTAAATTTAGAATGTACAAGAGGAAAAATGAAGAAGCCCATATCTCATATATAAGAGAAGAACCTGATGCAAAGAAATCTAAGAAAGAAGAAGCAAGGGATCTCCACTATGATTGAGATCGTCTTCTCCTTTAAGTGATTTATGTTGGTTGTAAAATAGTATGATAAGAAGCAGTGTATATTATAGCATTATGATCGAAGCATGACAGTTGCTCTCGATGGAACAACTCCTAGAAAAACCTCACTAGTATCATACTCATGGAAGGTAGTTATCAAGACCAAGGGTCGTCATGAAAACTCGTGTTGACAGTTTCTAATGGAGCTCTCTATGAATTCACTGATTAGAAAGAAAGAATAATGGTTTCATCAAGAATTCCATGCTACAGAATTATGGGATGTGATGACATATTGATGGAGCAGGCCAAGGAAATGAAGCTCTTCATTCTAGTAAAATTGCTACAGGATGACTTAAATGAAAAAGGTATGAGGTATGTATATATTTATATGTCGACACTAGATGCTATGAAGTCGTGTCATATGGTTGTAGGTAATAAACTTCTATATTTAGAAGTATGATCTATGAAGGAGGATCTTTCGATGCACTGACAGATGAAATCAACATAATATATCCTCATGAAGTATGAAGTGGTTGTGTATGAACGAGGAACTGGAAAATTTGTAAGTTCCTAGGAATGAAGAATGTGCAGAAAGGAAAAGATCATGAAATGCAACCATGTCAAGAGGTAGTTATCATCCGAAAGCCAAGAATATGTGACTAGGAGATCTCCTGGGAGGATATGTAGACTCTGACAGAAGTCTGCTAAAGAAGAAGACCCTTGACAAAACATATCATTAAGAGATGTGTCAATCTGAATAAAGGATGTTGATGCCTACAGGAAGATGTCATGGTGAAAGATCATCACTGAGGTAACGTTTTTTTTTTAAGTTCATATGTATATGTTTATCTGGATGAGTTTGTGCAGGGTTGCTAATCATGAGAAAGGATGTATGATCCTTGGAGATGATTCGAAGCAAAGCAGCATGGCATAAAGGTGGACCAGATGAGAAACACTGATGAATCACTTTTTGATGGTTGACATGACTTGTGACTGAAAGTGATGGATGATATGTGCCCTATGAAGCCAAAGGTTGAAGATTCCTCAATATCGAAATCCATGATATCGAGGGGAGGAATTTTTCATGAGTAGTTGGGTGTCTCACCATTGTTGCTGCAGGACCCTGGTTGAGAGAGAGCCTGGTGGTAAGTTTCTTACTTTGAAGAAACATGAAGTATGTCCTTCCTGAGTTGAGAGGGAGTGATGTATGTGATTCTCCAATACATGTGTCATGCACTAGACCAAGACTAACAGTTGTAAGTCTTAGTTAAGGCCATGTGGAGAGAATGAATAGACACATCATTCTGGCCTTCACCTGGAAGACAGAATGGAAGATTGGGTAATCATCTAGCATTCGATACTCTTTGAGAATGTGATAGGGCATTTCAAGATAAGAGTAGTCGAGGACCGATACTCTTTGAGTGGTTGGCTACCCAAGAGAAGAATAGTCCAAGAAGGTCATATGCTGGGAACCCCTGGCTGGAGTATGTACCTTGGAAAGACAATGACTATGGTGTCTATAATTCGTATGTCTCGCCAGCATTGTAGCCCATTGTCTCATTGAGAAATGGGGTTGTTAGTCGAGGCCTTGCACTAGGACAAGCCTGGTTGATATGATGTTATACAAATGCGATTACCAATCCAATTCTTCTTATGAGATTCTTCAGTTTCAATGTGACATCAATGTGACAATGTACCTGTATGAATACCTCCCTAGTTAAGAGGGAGTGTTGAAAAGTGAAACTAGGATCGGTCTTCATATTGACTATGTAATTATGGATTTATGTAAAGAAGAAGACAAAGATAATAAAATTTATTTTGTACTTGCTTCATGGGTTTCATGAGCAAGATCTTATTATAGGTTAATAGACTTCTTCTTGATGTCTATCTACGGTTTTGCCTTCTAGATATAAATGTAATTAAGTGTCATATATACATGAAGGATCTAGTCTAAAGAAATGCTCCAAGACCAAGTCCAAGAAACCGTGGAAGAATGGATCTAATCATCCCTCACTCAAACGCTTGAAGATAAGCTTAAATGATGTATTAAGGTCGGCCTTCAAACAGTTGGATGAGTCAGCCTACAAGCTAAAGGTATGGTCTGCCTCAAGACAGTGAATCTGTCTCTATAAATACCATAGTTGAGGTTCATTCCAACACAGATTTTCGGTCACATCTAAAGTTTAGTGCGGATTACATGACGAGTTTAGTGCAGATTACAGGACTAGTTTCAGTTCGGATTTTGACCATAGTTCTGAGGTTCATTCCAACACAGATTTTCGGTCACATCTAAAGTTTGGTGCGGATTACATGACGACTTTAGTGCAGATTACAGGACTAGTTTCAGTTTGGATTTTGATGTATTTCAGGTCTGGTTAAAGTACACACATCTGTGTGGTATCAAAGTATTATATGTGTGGTGGTGTACTGAAACAGAAGTGTGGATTTGTCTAGAGATTGTCTTGAAGCAGCTACAACATGACAAGGTCAATTCAAAGGCAGTGTTGAAGTGCGGATTTCTTTAAATATTATCTGTGGACTATCCTGAAGTGTAACCGTTGATAAAAAGGTGACTTCCAGTTCATGAAAAGTTGGTACAGCAGTCTAAGCAAATCTTGATGATACTCCAGAAAGAAGGATCAGTGAAAAAGTGACAGAAAGTAGGAAAGTAAATCTGTGACTTACTTTCCTAACTACAGCATATATATATCTCAAGCATCTTAAGTCTCAACTATATATGAAAGAAGTGTTGATGCAGAACAGTGCAAGTTGGTGAAAGCAAGAAAGATCAACATTGAAGAACATCAAATAAGTAAGGACAAGGTCTTGGATGCATATACAAGTCAATGATCTAATTCTTGGTCATGGTACTTGTCATTTGAAAATCTATAAGAAGAATTTCTGGTGGGTTTTCCTCTCCAAGAGGGAGAGGTTTTGCCCTGGCTCTAGTAGCCTAATTCTTGAGTCTCGTGTCTTTTGATAATTGACTTGATGAAAGATTTAATAAGCTAATGAAAAGAAGACATAAGTAACTCACGTAACCTCACAAGTAATTATCAAGAAGAGAGCCCTCCAAATTCTCAACATATAGAGGGGGAATGATTGCTGAAAATTATTACCATTTGGGTTTTATTGATATTGCCACCATTGGACTTATATGGAGATATTCTCGGAATGTCCCTTGATTATCGTCTTATTTTAATATTTCCATGTCATTTTCTACTGGAATTGATAGCATCATAGGTCAACCTCAAAATAGAAGGAAGAATATAAAAATTAAAGGCGCCAAAAAAAAATTGAACATGTTTAGCTCTATGGTCGGAAGGTAGATGTTAAATTTGAAAACGAAAAGAAAATAAAAATTAAAAAACAGGTTTTAGGTTTTCCTTTCTTTACTAGCTGTCTCATTTGTCTTTTGTCATACCTGCAACCTAATATTTAATAACCTCTATTTTCAGATCTAGGCTTTCTTACCAAGTTTTATTGAGCCAAATCTCATTATTTTTCAGTAAACTTCGGTTTTATTGGAGGACCTCTATTTTCATTATTTTTCAGTAAACTTATTGGAGGTTGATATCTTAATGAACACTGATATGAATCTGAACTGCAAATAAATTTTGTTGTATTTGAAAATTTTATTACAAATTTACTGACAGATCTAACTTAATAATACTGCACTCAGTTAAATCGAAGCATTGTTTCTCATGATGCTGTAGACGTTTCAGGGGTTTAACCTAAAGCTTGAATTTGCAGACTTTATTTCAAGGGTTCCGTATTTCAAGATCTAATTGACTAGGGCAAGTATATAAACTAAAAATTACCTGAATAACCATGCAATCATCTCACATTAATATTTTCATGGATTCACTTAAAGAGAAACAAAATCGTTCAGTCATCTCACATTAATATTTTCATGGATTCACTTAAAGGGAAACAAAATCAATAGTCACTTAAGGGTTCACTTGGATCTCAAGCATAATCACTCCTGCACTTTCATGCCAAATTGTTTGGGCTGGTTTCAAAATCAAGCACAATCACTCTTGCACTTTCATATCAAATTATTTGGGCCAGTTTCAAAACATAATAAACATATGTATTGCAGATCGACAAGTTCACATCCTTAAAGATGTGCTGGACCTTCTTGTGAAGGATGGTAATAATTATGTGGTTAATTTGCAGTTCATTTGCAGCTTAATGTCTAAAAGGTTGATTGCCATGAACACAATTTTCTGAACAGATTTTAGGCATTAGAAGAACATTTGTTTTCTTCGAACCATTTGAGATACCTTAATTCTCCGAGCACTAAAGTCTGAAATTCACACACACAGATATATATATATATATATATATATATATATAGTTAAAATGCTCAATACTACCTCGGCATAATAATATATTTTCCCAGCTTTTTTTAAATTACTTTAAGATTCTCAAAGATGCCTGGGAAAGTAACAACACTCTACGTGTTTTTCTGAGAAGTAACTCCTCATGCAAATGATAAAATATATGACTCGATAATATGCATGGATGGTTTATTTAATGCATCACAAGACACAATTTATGAAATCTGAAGTCATAGGCTTACAGTTCATTCTTTTCAAATAATTGGCACTCCTTAACACTGAATTCCAGGGTATTTCTCTGCCTTGGTCAGAAGTGTGGTTTCTTTAATGCATCACAGGACACAATTTATGAAATCTGAAGTCATAGGCTTACAGTTCATTCTTTTCAAATAATTGGCACTCCTTAACACTGAATTCTAGGGTATTTCTCTGCCTTAGTCAGAACTGAGCGTGGATAGCTTGTGTGTTGTGCATCTAGGATCTCATGTTTTGTCGTTAGGACTTTCTTCATTTAACTAGAGTTTGGGCTAGGGCAGGGTGACCAAGGATTGCCCCAAAACTTGGCTGCTACTTGGGAAAAGAAAGAATATCTTATGCCCAAAGTGAACTTAGACACCTTGATTCAGGCTATGGAAGAGCAACTTAGAAGTGTAATGGAGGAAGATGTAAGATGGAACCTCTACCTTTCACATGAAGGTGTTGTTGATGATGAAAATATTGAATTTAAAGATATTGCTCCTAATGTTGTTGAAATTATGGTTTCTAAGATGCTACAGAACCTATTGTTGAAGTTAATTGTCATAGAACCTACTATTGATGGTGTTGCTACAAAGTTCACTGGGATACCTAAACTCGTTCTACCACCTTTACATGATGACTAAAGTAAAGCAAAAGAACCGTTGTGTTTGGAGATCATTTCTGAGAATAAAAAAGAGCAAGTAAACTCCCTCAGTTAGAGAGCTTTAACCTTTTCTGAGCACTGAGGCCATGGACGACTGTTTTCAGAGAGTAATGCGAGAGCAGACTGTACGGACCTGCAAGGATTCGTTTTATTCTCATGTTTGTCTCTTGTTGAAATGGTATTGTACCTTTTCACTGGTGTGTAGAAAAGGGATTAGGATTTTCTCAAGGCAGTTTCACATGGAGGATCATTTGAAAAACAAATGAAAGTCTCCCAAGCAGTCTAGAATCTAGATGCTACAACTCAATCACATAGTGTGAACACAGGTATGTTGAGATAAGTGCATACAATATGCAAGAGTTTTTGGTACCTTGAGAAACAGCGATGAAAAGATTCTGTCACAGATCCTACTCTTTGACATTGCAAGTACAGTCCATTCTAGTCTACCTGAACATTTTTATCTAATATGCAGTGCTGTTAGCCTGATGATCAAAAATGTTCCAACGGAATCTAGCTTTGTTAACGATTGACTAAATTTAAATAGGACTGGAGGTCCATGCCATTGAATTTCACTCTCTGATTTGTACGATGTCAGTAGGACATAATCACATTGCTAATGCAAGTGATAGGTTACCTGAACATTTTTATCTAATGTGAAGTGCTGTTAGCCCGATGATCAAAAATGTTCCAATGGAATCTAGCTTTGTTAAAGATTGACTAAATCTAAATAGGACTGGAGATCCATGCCATTGAATGTTTGCTCTCTGATTTGTACTATGTCAGTAGGACATAATCACATTGCTAATGCAAGTGATAGGTTGCAAACTAGAGCGCTCTAGTAAATATACTTAAAGCATTTTACTGGCAGTCTGAAAACAAAATTAAGGTATGGAGATGTTAACCCATTCTTGTACCAGTGATTTGTACTAGGTCAGTAGGACATAATCACAATGCTAATGGAAATGACAGGTTGCAAACTAGAGTGTCTCATCAATATACTTCAAGCATTTTACTGGCAGTCTGAAAACAAAATAAAGGTATCGAGATGTTAACCCATTCTTGTAACTGTAATATGAGAGTCGGGTAACCTAGTAACCACCTCCCTTGGGTTAGAATGGTAAGGGGTTGTGTTACAGGTAACACAACCAGGCTGCAGTACGGGATACATATAATCCTTGTCCTCGACTTCGTCATCATTAATGGACGAGAGGGTTAGAAACATTATCCAATCACATTGATATATGGTGCCTCTTCTATATTTCTCTTTGGTTTATAACTTTGTACACATTTCAGAGATTCTTCGTACACTCCTTTAATTTGTCACAAGAGGATATGCAAGGTAATTTTAATAGTCAATTCTATTAGACTGAACAGCCGGGTAACAGCAACAATTTCTTGTTTGAAAGTAGACCTGATTCAGTACAAACACACAGCTCAACAACATCATTGCAATTACAATTTAGTGGTCACTGCCACTTGATTCCATAAACTCAGCTTAATGCTACAACTCATTTTTCATCTAACCCGCATCCACAATTTTAGCCTAAAACCAAGGCCATATAGGCTCCACCCCATGCTGAACAATGTTTGTAGGCATGCCAAGGATGAATGTTTGTTTGTGTAATAGTGAGTAAAAATCGACACAGCCTACACACCATATAATTAATGAGAATAGATGTAAGTTTGCACAATGTATACTTACTAGATCACCAGAACTAATTCAAACATTTTGCACCGGGTACATTTTGAAAATACAAGTTTACACTTGAAACTGAGAAGAAGACAAGATATTTGCATACCAAAATTATTCAAACATTTTCCGCAAGGAAAATTTAGGAAATATAAGTTTACTCTTGAAACTGAGAAGAAGATGAGATATTCACACTCAATGCTAATCAGTAACAGTATATTGAACCAATGCTAATCAGTAACAGTATATTGAACCAGTACCGTACCTTAATCAACACTATACCAAAGGGGCATAAAGAATAAAATCAAGTCCAACAGTGAAAGAATCAAATATTTCTTGAATGGGCAGTGTGATAGCTGTCGCACAGCCTAATAAGCCTCACCAACAAGTATCTTTTACCAAAGTATGTCACAACTAAACCTTTCAAACATCATCTAAAGTACATAGGACGTGCCATTTTTGCAACGGCTGCAATACAGCCTTTGATTTTGGAGACTGCAAAGTAGATTTGTGGTGCCTACCAAAGATTATTGATGCAGCAGCACCAAAACAATATCCTAAACTAACAAAGCCCACAAATTGTGGAACTTGGGCAACAACAGCAATAACCCACCTGCAAAATAAATGTCCTTCAAAATATGAAGATAAATAACAATACAAATATGAAAGTTTACTCTAATGATAATTAAATCTCAAAAAACTCATTACCACATTTTGTAAAAAGTATAAATGGATCCATTCTGAAATGAAACTGCAGATATAAAAAGTTTTGATAAGACCATAAATTGATAAATATGGTCCCAAAGCTTACCAAGGGCTAGTAAATGGTTGTGGGTGGAAAACAAATTCAGTTTGCATCTGATGCACATTTTATAAGACGGAAAAAGTCATAGCCCACCTGAAAAAAAATGTCCCTCAAAATATGCAGATAAATGACAATACAATTATGAAAGTCTACACTCAGGAGAATATATCATCTAATTCCAGAAATCCATTACAACAATTCATAAAAAACATAAATGGACCTGAAATGAAATTGAAAGTAATGGAAGTTTTGATAACAACACCATAAATTGATAAATATGGTCCCAAACCTTACTTGGGGCTAGCAAATGATTGTGGGGAGAAAGAAAATCAGTTTTCATGATGCACATATGATGAGATGGAAAATATCAAAACCCACCTGCAGAAGAAATATGTCCCTCAAAATATGCAGATAAATGACAATACAAACATGAAAGTCTACTCTCAGAGAAATATGGCATCAACTTCTAAAAGTGCATTACCACATTTCATAAAGTATAAATGGATCTGAAATGAAACTGTAGGTATAGAAAACTTTGATAAGACCATAAATTGATATATACAGTCCCGAATCTTACCAAAAGCCAGTAAATGATTGTGGCTGGAAACAAAATTAGTTTGTATGTGATGCACATCTGATGGGATGAAAAATGTCCTCCACTTCTCTGTAACCAAATAATGTTATAGAAAAAATTAAAATGCAGAAAACTATAATTTTTGGACACTTAAAGCTACAGTAAACACAAGATGCCATACATATCACTAGATTTTACTTAATAAAGCAGAACACATGACACAGATGATTACAGAAAGAAAAGCAGGAGACTTACTTGTGTTTCAGTGAAAGGCAAATGATTAGAGACAAAACCAGGGAATGAATTTGTCCCAACGGCCATCTAAAGATACCTGTCGATGTGAGTTTATTCCACAGACAAATAGGATCATGGCAGCGTGGATGTAGTTAGAGTATGCTACGTGAGAAGAGTACGCGAGGAGCTTTACATGTGGGATATACGAACAAGGGTCACTTTTATAAGGAGTGACCACAGTAGCATTTCAACTGGAGACTGTTAATTACAACAAAATTTGTATAAGTTGTCTCAGCCTCTCATAGTGTCTGGGTATCCCATTTCCATACTTTAAGTTCCCCCTCTCCATCACCAGTGAAAAATAATCCACCAGATCCAAGCTGGAATACTCGCACCTCATTTCTTGAGAATAGTCTACCTCGTTCTCTAAACCTGAGACAAAAACCGGAAATGCTATTTTACCAAAAAACACACAATATGAGCACATTCACGGATAACATGATTGATGATCTATACACCAATTTCAAAACTAACATTGCAAACTCCATAAATGAGTGCACAAACGATTTCCTAGTCCCTGAAATATTTTTAAAACAGGGACAAAATTATCCAAAGTCCAACTTATTTTCATTCTCAGAATGACCAAAAATGCTTTTCCATTTTCCCATATTTTAGTATAATGAACTCGAGAGCAGCTATCCTTACGATGGCAAGTCGTAGAGGCGCACACTGTTATCGTTGCAGGAACAAAGCAATACAGGCTTGGATTGTTCATCATTCATTCCACATAGTGCAAGAACACCCTGTGAGAAGCAAAATAAAAATAAAAATAAATTAACTGCACTTAATTCTGAGAAAAGAAACAAAAACCTTGCAATATCTAGTGACTTAATAGGATTGTTTCACTCGATTCTTAAACCATACACAAAAAACCAAAATATCACTTACATGCAAGGCCCTACTGCATTAAAATAATAATAAAACACACTAGTTCAAGTTTACAAAATATATGAAATTCTGTGTAGTTAGGTGTAGTTAATTTTCCAATAAAATATATCAATAATTTCCCTACAACAATTGAAATAAAGCTGAGATGGCCCATCAGATAAAATGTTGTGCCACTTCCAGATGTGAATCTGAAAAAATTTCCTCCCATAACAATTTAAATAAGGTTGAGAATCGAAACGGTTCTCAAGATGAATGTTGTGTTACTTCCAGATATGAATCCATGAAGAATGCATATTTTATATGTATCTGAGCACGTCCCAGTATTTGCGAGGAGATCTAGTATGTTAAGATGACTCCAGTTGGGAAAACTTTGAATAGGAGACAGAATGCAAACTGCAAGTACCCAACTTGGTTGTTTAGATTTTAAAGAAGTTAAAAAAATCCTTAAACGAACAAATCAGAAATTTTCTTGTGGTATCTAGTTTCTAATGCACAAATGTCTTGCATTTGGGCCTTGGGGTTTTTCAACTACCAAGAATTGTGTTGACGGGGAAAATTTTCCGGCCAATAGTAAGGAATCTCCCCAGTAAAAAGTCTCGATTAGACTCTGAACCGTTTGTGATAGGGATCCCGTCCGGAGTGTGGGTCCGGCTACCGCTGAATACTCCTCTTGGACACAAATGAGCCCTGCAGAGTTATAGACATACAATTATCGGGTGATACAAGGCGAAATATCGATGATTGTCAACGAGCATAAAACACTACAAATAGCAAGATAAATAGAAACACACAGCCGAAGGAGATGCTGTTAGCAGCATATCATTTGGGTCATGTTTGTAAAAGTTGTTCGAACCATAGAAGAAACAGCTCTGCCTGGCAAGAAAAACCTATACTTACTTGGGCGTTTTCGTGAATAAGATAGATGTCAATAACGAAGTTACAAACATCTCCTAGGTAAACAACATACCATCATTAACACATTCAGTGAGAGGAAATGCATGAAGAGTATAAGCAGAAAACGTAGATCAATTAATCAAAAGATATCAAACATATAAGAGAAAATATTCATAGTATTAACACATCGATTCTCATCAGATCCAAAAGTGGATTTAAGACAAATGCTTGTAATCATCCAAAAGGGGTTGTTCAATGCTTTACAACTCTCCTCTCTCCTTTGGAGTCCAAAAAAAAAAAGATCCATTACAAGTCCTCGAAGGGAGTATATATATGACAAAAATGACCCTTGGGTGTCTTGACTTTTCGCCTTCCCGCTTGTTGGCATACTTTGCGACCTGAAGGAAAAAGCGACCTGTGACTTGTTCGTGGATGATGCGACCTACGACCCCTCCTGTAGGCTGTGACTTAACCTGACCATGGGAGCATGTGCGTGATTGCGAGGTCAGGAATATCTACTTGCTGCTCTTTAAGGAAATTCCGCCATGCTTGATAATCTGCAGCAACTAGGGAGATCAGAGGAGTATCTTCCCTTAATCTGTGTAGGCATTCTAAGGCGTTTGGGATCAGAGTTTCTCTTTTGATCGTGACTTGGTTAGTTAAGGAAGCCAGTTTGGTGTAAATCCAAACTGGCATCACGATGACTTTAACCAAATTCTCCTGCGATGTTAGAAGATCAGGTGTACCGGCAGCTTGTCTAATAGGTTGCAGAAATGCCTAAATGTCTTGATTTACCTATTCCCATGTCTTTTCTTTGCCCAGTGTACCTAGAGAAGGAATGTGGTGTAGTTCAGCCATTCAGTCAATATCGCTGATCAAATGCTCATAGGCGGTCATCACCTTCTCTAGGTCTTTGAATAACTTATCCTTGGATTGCACCTTCATGCGAATTTGGACCTTGTCGTTTTGAGTGTGAATCCAATCTTTTCTGGGCAAAGTATCTGGAGCCTGCGGATACCTGTTTGTCCATTCTAGCATTTTATCCAAGGCTGTGGAGGCTTCTTTCAGTTGCTCATTCCTTTTCTTGGTCTCTACTTGAGCTCTCAGTAGAGGTGCAACTGTTTGCTTTATGGTAAACATTTCCTTGTATACCTGCCTCATGGTGGCTTCCAGTGTCACCAACTCTCTTTGAATGGTGAGTGGTACTTCATTAATAAGGGTATCCCTATCCTGAAGTTGTTGGACTTCTTCTCTTAGTGCCCTTTTTTCTTGCTCCGATCTAGCTGCCCTTTGTTCGGAGTCTTGTAATCTATTTTGTAGGGATAGAATTTCCCTACTCATCCAGCTCACGTTTTCTTCCGTGGCTGCAGCGAAAGCAGTGCCGGCCGATGCTATCATTACTGGATTGGTCCTGGTGTCTAAGACTATAGCCTTTTCTGTTGTGGCTGTGAAGGGTCCAGCAGGGTTCCGTGCTAAGCATCTCCTCTTTTCCTGCCTGATTTTGAATGTGAACTGGTCATAAGTGATTCTCATCAGATTGAACACTTCTTCCTCCTGCTCTTCGGAGGTACCCAGTTCCAAGAGCGCAAAACATGTATTGGTTGCAGGATCTTCGATGGCCAGCAGCTCCGTCTGTACCCCTATCACTAGAGGAGGTGTCTTACTGCCCTCGGTGTCTTTGGAAGAATTTTCTTTTGACCTTCGATCTTCTTCCTCTCTTCTCTTTTGCTCTGCTTCTTCTTCCAGTAGCCACTCTGCCTCTGCCTTATCCTATTCTTCCTTTTGTCTGCGCTCAGCTTCTGCCTTATCTAGTTCCATTTTAAGCTAACGCTCAACCTCTGCTTTTGTTCCCTCTTCTTCCTTCCTTTTGCATTTAGCTTCCACCTTATCTAATTCTATCTTAAGCTAACGCTCAGCTTCTGCTTTCGCTTCCTCTTCTTCCTTTCTTTTGCGGGCGTCTTCCGCCTGCTTCTTCCTTTGTTCTACCTTTAGGTGTTTCTTACATTTATTCTCCTCTTCATTTGCTTTCTCTTTAGCTTCTCGTTGAGCTTTTGCTTCCTTTTCTTTCCATTGGGCAAAAGAGTTATGGCCTGTGTTGGTTCGGGGCTTCTTGGCCTAGGAAGACGAGGCTCCTAATTCATGGATTCTCTCTTCCAAAGTTTGGTCATCTTGATCATCTTGATCGGTCAATTCCTCTAGAACGATCTCCCTGTCCTTATTGTATCAGTTTCTTACCCCATCTTCAGCTGGGCATTCAGTATGTTGGTAGCTCCATTTAAATTTGGCCCGTTTGCAATGCACAGGGACTATCCTCTCAAGATCGTACGTCCGGTGATCCAAAGGCAGCAAAAAGAATCCTCTGATTTTTTCAGCTTCCGCCTCTACTTCTCTGAAATCCTTGACTGTATAAGCGCCGATAGTGAGCGGCAGTGTGGGCCATGGCTTCTTTTTGGCTTCTTTTTACCTTTAGTAAGAACCTTCGAAAAGTCGGATGTCATCTGAAAACATGTTTCCTGAAGTAGCATTCTGTCAGTGACGAATCGGGGCATTGCATGGGGAGCCTTGAGTGAACCGAAGACTCGGATGAAGGTGCCTTCTACAAACGAAAACCAATGTGCCACCTTGATTATCGTTTCCATGGCTCGCTAGGACATGCATGGGGTATCCTTACCGAACAGTTTCCCATAGAGTGCAGGGATGAAACTGTGTGCGATCGACTCTATATCCTGCTTATATTTGGAGTCCCAGAAGACCTGCAACTCCTTGTGGATTGGGCGGGTGCGCTCCTGATCCCAGTTGTGAGTCCATCCCTCAAAATGGCACCTGGCAAAAACTGCATCCAATTGATAGGAGGCCATGTAAAATTCTGACGAGTACCCTTCATCGAGTGCTAGTGCTGCGGATATGTTTGTTTTGAGGGCTGCTATCAATAAGTTGGCCCAATTGAAGCGAGTTCCATGTACGGTAACAAAGTACATAAGAGATACCCAAGAGCCGCTGAAAGTGGTGGCATTGGGACGACCATACATTCTACACAGCATAGCTACTACGAGCTTATAGACCTTCCTGAGGCCAGCTACTTGATACTCCTGGTCCTTCTTGACCTTGAACTTCTCTGGTTCTTCCCACCATCCTCTTAGGGTGTCGGATATGGGGACTGCATAGGTAGTGGCCCATTCCTCTTTGAATGTCTGCTCTCGGGTCGGAAGTGCGTAGTAGAATTCCGCATCCTGGCCTTTTAAATTAGCAAATGCTTTCCCCTCATGATCCCGAATCACCCAAAACCTGTGGTCAACCCTTTGTAAGATCCATTCGATAATTTCGATGCATGGGAATATAGGTGGGTGGGCCCCTGCGTAGTAAAGCTTTGACCTCTTAACTTGCACATATACCTGCCAGTCTGGGAGATCCTCTGGAAACTCAGGTTGTGCGAACTCTTGGTACACTTGATACCAACTCATGCTTTCTCCTTTGTTGAATATACATGCAGTATCTCCATAGATAGGGGGAGGAGACATAGGTATTTCACCTTCCGAGATTTCTATCTCCAGACTTTTATTTTTTCTGCGAACTGACGGAGGCCCCATATCACTTGAGGCTGAAGAGATTGAAACGCACTCTAGTTCTGATTCGAGGTTCCCTGGCATGTTCATAAAACAATCCCATGATAAACAGATGCCATGTTAATAAATGTTGAAACTGCTTTTATCTCTGCCCAACTAAGGTTAAGAAAGGGGGAACCTGCGACCTAGCGACCTCCTCCCTGGGTCGCTGAGTCGCGCTGGTTTAAAATCTCAAAGAAAAGCGACCTTGCGACTAGCGACTAGGTCCTGAGGTTGCTGAGTCGCACTGGTTAAGAGTTTCACGAAGACGCGACCTTGCGACTTAGCGACTTGCGACCGGGTCGCTAAGTCGCAAGGTCACGACACTACGGTTTTTAAGCGATATGCGACTTGGCGACTTAGCGATCGGAGACCGAGGTCGCAGGGTCGCAAGGTCACAAGGTCGCACTAGGGCTGGGCGGACGTTTCTCCACGGCAACGCGGTCCTTTACCCATCTTTTACTTAAAGAAATAGAAGGAAAAGGGAGGAGAAGTGATACATTTAAGAAAAAAAGTCATTTGAGGAAGAGACTGACAAAGGGGAGGCAGGTTGGCTTCATCTAAAGGTTTATGAATGAGATTGACAGAGCTAGGAAACTAAGAGGGGAATGTAAGTTCTTAATGAGTCTCAATAGAGGATGGTTTGGGGTTTTACTAGGCTTAAATAAGGGGGCATAGGGCAACAAAAAGATAAGAAGGAAACAGCAGGAGGATTTAGGCAACTTACCCGAGAAAATCGCGCTCTAGTTGGTTTGTTAGAAGCGTTTTTGTTCTCCGTCGCGTAGGTGAAATGCGAACTATGCAAGCCCTTTATATATAAAGAGGTCGCGCATGCGGGCAATAAATGAGGTCACTGGGTCGCAATGCAATCGCGTTGACGAAATGTGCGACCCCACGACCCTGCGACCTAGGGGTCGCAAAGTCGCAATTGTTTAAATCTAAATGCAATATGCGACTTCGCAACCTGATGGGTCGCAAGGTCACTAGGTCGCTTATTGGAGAAAATGACCTATTCTGCGACTTAGCGACCTAAGGCTTTTGAAAGATCAAACTTAAGTCTTGACTCAAGATTTCAATGCATCAGGGGCTCAAAAATTTAAAAGGGGGAAATTTTGGAGGTTGTTGTAGCAGCTACAACAACTAGTAAATCATAAAACTAACTAATCAATTTTTTATGCACAAATGTCTTGGCGTTGAGCTTTGGGTTCCTTCAACTACCAAGACTTACAATCATAAAACTAACTAAAGAATTACAGCGGACTAGAACATGTATGATTAAACTAATTAATAAATAATATAGAAGTTACTTTGGGTTTAAAAAATAAACAAAGAGGCCACAACAACCCCATCCACCGGTTACCTCTCTTTAATTTCAGATCTTAGGGATACCATCACCATAGAAGCAAGCTGCAATGCATGGAAACATGGACATGGAATACAAGAGTGGGGAAACATGCATGGGGACATGAAGACACCCCCCAAATTTTAGGGAAATTCATGGGGGCGAGGGTTATTGGGTCTCCATATCTAAAATAATAAAATTAAAATGATGAAACCCTGACCGTAGCAATTCATTTGATGCAATGTAAATAATAACTATATCGAATGCATATGGACCTTACAGCGACAAATAGAGATTTTGGGAAAAGATATTTGTAGTTCTTTGCATTCATGAAGGCAAGGTGACATTGCGAGGTTATCTAAATTTGAGCAATGTTCTACTAGTGTCTGTTGACTTGCTGATTTATTCGATTTTTAAAATCGAAGCAATTGGACTTATAGATATTGAAGTTATCTCCTTGGCCCCTAGTTGGAGGAATAAGGGGGTCAATGTTGAGCGAATTTCAGAGTATGATAGATTCTTGGTTTTATATTTAGTCCTACAAGGAGTGGACAAATACAGGTCTAGGATTAACAGTAACAAATACTCTGAACGCAACCCTATCTTCTTAGAGCTTGAATGTTGCAACCCTATGACAGGTATACCTTTTAAATTTAATCCTGGGCAGCTTAAAGAAGAGGCATTCCAATGGTGCAATGTGCTAGGGATAGGCATAAGAATAGTGACAAATTAATTAAAGAGGGGGAACATGAGATTATGGAAACGTCCTTTTGGACTAATCGTGGGGCTTTTAATATTGAAGAGGTTTAGAAGTTGAAGGATCTTGAAACAAGGAAGGAGAGGCTACTTAGGGACAAGGAGATAGATTAGCGGAGGATAATTTGGGCTAACTAACAATAGGTAGTTGATTAAAATACTAAATAATTTCAAAATTTGTAAATTATAGGAGAGTGTGTTAACACCATATGGAATGTTTAATGAGGATGGGGCTCTAGCAAGAAGTTTCGAGGGATCAGCAAAGGCGGCATTTAAACAATTTAAGGGTGTGCATCAAGAACTAGAAGGGCCAAACATTGTAGGGATTATCAAAGTAGCCCCTTTCTTTCCTAGGTTAGATTTTGAAGAGGAGAATCAAAGAATGTCTGAGGTGGTCACCATGAAAGAACTCATGTCTGTCTTCTCAACTTTCCACAAAACTATAAGCCTTGGACCTCACGATTGAACTGTTGAATTCTATGTCTATCTTCTCGACTTTCCACAAAACTAAAAGCCTTGGGCCTCGCAATTGAACTACTGAATTCTATCTCTGATTCTTTGAACTTCTAGGCAGCGATCTAATTCACATGACATGTTTCTGGGAAGAGTATAGGATCATTTAACTCTAATTAGAAAGGTTGATCATTCCTTGCAACAATTGAAATAAAGTTGAGATGGTCCAACAGATAACAATTAAAATTTTTCCTCCCATAACAATTTAAACAAGGTTGAGATGGTTCTCGACATGAATGTTGTGCTACTTCCAAATATGAATCCATGAAGAATCCATATCTGAAACGTATTTAGGCACATCCAAGGATTTGGGGGTGGAATTTCGTAACTTAAGATAACTCCAGTTGAGAAAACTTTGAATTGGAAACATATTGCAAACTGTAAGCTCCCAACCTGGCTGTTTAGGTTTGAAAGAAAAAGTCAAGAAATCATTAAGTAACAAATCAAAAGATTTTCTTGTGCCATTTGTTTTTTTGTGGTATCTAGAATCTAATGCACAAATGTATTACCTTTGGGGCCATGGGGTCATCCAACTACCAAGACTTATAAATCATATAACTAACTAAAGAATTTCTAATGCACAAATGTCTTGGCCTTGGGCCTTGGGTCCCTTCAACTACCTACACTTGCAAATCATAAAAATAACTACACAATTGGAGCAAACTGATTAAACTAATTAATAAATAATCTAGAAGTTACTTTGGGTTTAGAAATGAAATTAAGAGGCCACATCAACCCCATCCATTGCCTATCCCTCTTTGATTTCAAATCCTTGGGCCACCATAACCATAGAAGAATGCAACAATGCATGGGGACATGGACATGGGACACAAGAGCAAGGAAACATGCAAGGGGACATGTTGAGACACTCGCCAAATTTTAGGAAAATTCAATGGGGGTGAGGGTTATTGGGTCCCCCATCTCTAAATTATAAAAATAAAAATTAAATGATGAAAACCCAACCATAACAATTCATTTGGTGCAAATTCATCATTGTGCAATGTAAATACTAAATTCAAGTTTGTAAATGATATAAACATGATTCAAATTTGGATTAAAAAATACAATAGACCATAAATGAAATTCATTGATGCAAATTCACCAATCCTCATTCTAAAATATAAATAGTACTAAGCAAAATGGTAGATATTGAAGTCTAAAATAGTAAATTGAAATTACCCAAATCTCAAGACACTATTTACTACTTAAGTGTTTATCTTTGATTTGCAGGGTAAAAGAGTCGGGGACAAGGACTCTCCACCCAACCACCCAACCATAGATAGTTGCATGTTGATTTCTGGTAGCATCGGATGTGCTCTAAGTCTAAAAATTTGCAGGGAGACTTGGACACATGTATTCCATAATACCCAACAACCGTTTTGAGAAATTTCACCCTGTTAAGGTTTTATTAAAATAATTAATTATTTTTAATGGAAGCCTAAATCTAAACTTAGGGATTTAAAATAATTAAAGTGTATTAATAAAACTGGGTGTGAATTTTCTAGAGAAAAGATGTCGATCGAGTTAAAATGATCTGAGACATTAATTAGAATCTAATCTGGGTCATTGATTTCTCAACAAGAAGATTATAAGGACTTCGATGACCATTTGGAAGACACATCAGGAGAGGATCTAGAGATCGATTTCTGAAGTGAGCAACGTAGAGTAACCGGAGAGATAATCGAGGTGATTCTTGCAGTGAGGTGCAAAGATAATTTTCGATTGGAGAGATTTTCTCGAGCCGGGAATACATCGCAGAGAAGGCAGAGAGAGAACCGAGAGAGGCAGCGTAAGGGCTACGCTGGGCAGTGCAAAGCCACGTAGAGGCAGCACTGAGCCTCTGAAGAGATCAGCTATTTTGCTTAGGGTCAGATCGGATCCAGTGTCGCGAGCTAGGGTGTGAGACCAGAGGGTCGAGGATCGAGCATCCAGCCAGCAGAAATATCAGCTGAAGGGAGTGACGCAGTCCCCAGCAGTTGTGGCGTAGAGGTAGCTTGGGGCTTGTCAGTTCAGGGTCATATCAGTGTCAGATCTCCAATGTTAGTGTGAGGTAATCCTCACTAATTGTTTGCCAATCAGATTCTATGTTAGATAGCGAGATTTGGGCATCCAGATTGTATTAAAAAATTACTTCTTAATAATACAAACCCTCAGATGTTGCACCGATTTTCCAACATGTTTTGCACCGGTGAATCTTATAGAAAAAGACGGAGATCGAGTCAATATGATCATATCCATTGATTAAAACTGAATTTGGTTCGTTGATTTCGAAACGAGAAGATTATAAGAAGAACTTTGATGGGCATTTGGAAGACACATCAAGAGAGGATCTACAGAACGATTTCTCAAGTGAACAGTCGGAGAGATCATCGAGGTGATTTTTGCAGTGAGGGGCAGAGAAAATTTCTGGTTGGAGAGTTTTTCCTAAGTCGGGAATACATCGCAGAGAAGGCAGAGAGAGAACCAAAAGAGGCAGTATAAGGGTTACGTTGGGCAGTGCAGAACCACACAGAGGCAGTGTTGAGCCTATGAAGAGATTCGCTATTTTGCTGAGGGTCAAATCAGATCCAATGTTGGGAGTAGGGGTGTGAGACTGGAGGGCCAGAGGATCGAGCATCCAGCCAACAAAAAGATCAGCCGAAGGGAGTGACGCAGTCCCCAACAATTATGATGCAGAGCTACGCAGAGGCAGCTTGGGGCTTGTCAATTTAGGGTCGGATCAATGTCGGATCTCCACTGTTAGTGTGAGGTAATCCTCGCTAATTTTTTGCCATCCAGTTTTTTTGTTGGATAGCCAGATTTGGGCGTCCAGATTGTATTCAGAAATTATTGCTTAATAATACAAATCCTCAGTTGCAGCACCGGTTTTCCCGCATTGGGTTTTTCCAGGGACATTAGTCCAAAAATAACGGTGTCATATGTGTGTTTATTCCTTCTTACTCAATTCTTGTTTCCACATATAATTTTTATGTAGTGAAGGTTGCAAGGTGATGTATTCAGTGTTTTCCGTAGAGAAACTACATATAAATTGTT
Source organism: Pinus albicaulis (assembly GCA_034641835.2). Classification (NCBI taxonomy): domain Eukaryota; kingdom Viridiplantae; phylum Streptophyta; class Pinopsida; order Pinales; family Pinaceae; genus Pinus; species Pinus albicaulis. The sequence goes on along the minus strand of CM076584.1, from coordinate 566,619,120 downwards.
AAGTAAAGATTACAATTAGGTGAATATTTTCCAATTGCTGCAATAGGATTTCAATTTTAAGAATTTTCACGCTGCAGCCGCAGTTACTTCTTGTTGTCACTCCCGAGCCAAATTCCAAAGGCTGAGAGGGATGCTTGCTTAAGGGGCTCAACGTTGGCTACCAACAACACAGGGACTCTAGAGGTCCTCCTACCTCAATCCCAACCGTTGTCTACCCTCTTTGTCAATGCAAAGGGTCCAGAGGTGCTCCACATCCCCCTGAGCATGCACACAGTGGTTCACTCCTTTTAGGAATCCAAAATCCACTATAACCACAAACTCCAATCACGTCTCTTTGGTAAACCAGTCCAGGATGGCCTCTTCCCAAGTTATTACAGGGCTCTAGAGTAAGCAATCTCAACCCACAACCTCCAGGGGACCCAAGTTGTTACAAGGCTCCAAAGATTTCATCCCAACCAACAGCCTCCAAGGACCCAAGTTGTTACACGGCTTTAAAGACCTTTATCTCAACCCACACCCTCCAAGGACCCAAGTTGTTAAAAACCTCCAACGGATTTGGTTGGAACCCACAACCTCCAAATACCCCAAGTTGTTACAAGGCTCCAAAGACTAGTAGTTCAACGCACAGCCTCATGGGAACCTGAGAACCAATCCCCTTCTCCTCTCTTCTCTACCATTTTGCACCTTTTTTACTGCCTCCTTAGGATGTCTGCAAACCTTCTTCTTGGTGCGAATTGTCGTTTTTTTTCCACCCCGCTGGGTTCTCTCCTCCCTAAATGAAAAAATTCCCTTTCCATAGGTGTCTTTCTACTTCTTCCTGTTATTTGTTGTACTCGAATTCGCAACTCCCTTTTTGCTGCCTTTTTGTCCTTTTTTTTCTTGTTGCCATTCCTTAATCACATCACCTATGTACTCTTTGTTACAACATATTTAATTTGGAGAGTTTTCCTCGTTAAATTCCTGCACCAGCAACCTTTAATGGTTGTCCAAAAATTCAATTTCTTTCTGTGCTCGAGAACCATAACTTCCTAAGCAACCATCATCTTCCCAAGCAGCCATCGTCTTCCCCAGATCTGTAATTTGAGTCCTTGGCTTAGTTTTCCCTTTTTCTTTTCTCTTTTTCTTTTTTCCATGTCTTTTCATCATATTGACAATGACTTTTTGAGAAACCCTCGGGTGGGGCTCTCAAAATCCTCTCCCTCTTGCAGGAACACTATCCTTGGTGCTCTTCCACCTATAAGCCAAATCAAAATTTCAAAATGCAAAACATATTGTTCCATGGAGCTTTATATACACAGTTCTATACAATATTTACATTTTCTACACACTTGCTTTACCCATCAAACAAGAAATGGAAATTTGCTTTCATGTCATCAGCCATTTCCCACATGGCCTATTCTAGTGAAAAGTGCTTCTGCTGCACCTTGACTTGTTTTATGGCTCGATTTCAGAGCTTGAGGCTCCTCCAGTCTAGAATGCACATTGGTTCTGGCTGGAAATCTCCTTCCAATTCCACTTGTAGCACAAACCAAATAATGTATGAGGTGGTCACCATGAAAGAACTCATCATTTTGATCCTCTCTACTTTCCACAAAAATATATGCCTCGGGCTTCGCAATTGGACTGTTCAATTCTATCTCGAGCTTCTCGACATGGATCTACTTCACATGGCAAGTTTCTCGGATCATTTAACTCTATAACAAACGTTGATCATTCCCTAAACCAATAGAATTAAGTTGGGATGGCCCACTATATAAATGTTGTGTCACTTCTAGATATGGATCTAGATAATTTTTCTCCAATAACAATTTAAATAAGTTTGAGATGGTTGTCCAAATGAATGTTGTTTTCCTTCCAAATATGAATCCATGATGAATCCATTTCTGATACATATTTGGGCACATCCAAGGATTGGGGGGGAGATCTAGTAACTTGGGATGACTCCACTTGAGAAAACTTTGAATAGGAGATGGAATGCAAATTGTAAGCTCCCAACATAGTTGTTTAGATTTGTAAGAAGCCAAGAAATATTTAAAGGAACAAATCAAATATTTTCTTGTTGTACCTAGTTTCTAATGCACAAATGCCTTGCCTTTAAGCCCTGAAGTCCTTCAACTACCAAGACTTATAAATCATAAAACTAACTAAATATTTTTTTATGCACAAATATCTTTCCCTTGGGCCTTTGCGTCCTTCAACTAACGAGACTTATAAATCATAAAACTAACTAAGCATTTGCAGCAAAACATAAAATGTAAGATTAAATTAATTAATAGATAATTTAGAAGTTGTTTTTGCTTTAAAAAAATAAAGAGGTCACAACAACCCCATGGACTTGTTACCCCTCACTGATTTCAGATCCTAGGGCCACCATAACCATATAAGCACACAACATTGCAACTTGGTAGATAAATCATGAATAGAGGACAAATTTTACAAAAGATAACATTCAACTACAACTCAGTAAATAAGGTCTTGCATGGATAGAAAACTAATTATAAAATGTCTGCAATTGTTATACGAAGTGGTGATTAGATAACATACATGTTCTTCATTATGAGTGTAAGTCACTTTCAAGGCACCACTTGATGTAGCAGCCCATACCTGCATTGCATTTGATGAGTTAGAAGCTTTAATGAAGTTTGTGCACCATTTTATTTCTCGAATCACAAGGACATATCAAGAAACCTTCCTTACCTTCACTGTGTTGTCTAATGAGCATGACAATAGATAGTTGTCCCAACAGAGAAGAGACATTACAACTGACTTGTGATCTCTCAGGATTTGTATACATTGAAAACTTTCCACATCCCAAACCTGTGAATTTGTTTACAGACTGTCAAATATAAATTCATCTGAAATAGGGTACATAATTCATTTCTAAAATTGCAGGGGCATGAAAAACATCAAAGCTTTCAAGGAAAAACAATGTTCATTGGGCATGAAAAGCATCAAAGCTTTCAAGGAAAACAATGTTCGTTTGTGTTTCTATTAACTAGTTTAACCAAAAAAAAAAAATATTGCCTCACTATGTAAACAAATACGAAAAATAGTAGTGGACAATAAGCAAAGAAACATACCCTTATTGTGTGGTCCATGGAAGCAGAGTAGAGTTTGTCTGCCCTTGAGACTAATGAGACAACAGGCAAGGTATGCCCTGCGAGACAAACTACAGGTTCAAAGGTATTGGTTGGAGAATTAAATTTCCACGCAAAAATAGTGCCATCCTGTGAAATGGTAAGTCAACATAGTTAGAAGGGTTATATAATGCGATAAAGTCACGACCATTGTTACCGAAAGCAAATTGGTGATTGAACCGGAAAACCCTCCAAACCGAGAACCAATTGGAATCAAACTAGAACCAACAAAAAAACCAGACCAAAACACAAAGATTCAAATTTAAAGAAAAACATATATATTCATGTGCATGCATATGAATCCAAAGCATTTATACACAAACAAGCAAAGTTCTTATTTATATAGCATGTAAAGGTGCACATAACCAAAACAGCATAGAGTGCATTCCATCTTTGAAACGAAAATACATCAACAAATAAGCTCTAGATGGTCTCTATCATTTAAAAAACAAAACAAAAAAATCATGCTACAACAAATTCTTACATATCATCAAAATCATTGCCAATGTTGGGCTCTTCGTCATCAATATCACTCAATAAGCATTAAAATAAGATAGAAAAAACATAGCATGTCGAGTAAAAATTTTGTTTGAGTGATGGGTATATTTTTAGTAGGGTCATATAAAGGAGTTCGACAACCAATGCCACTAACAACATGGTACACAGAGGGTTTGGTGATTATGATTAAATACTAATTTCATACCCTCATACATGACAAAATCCAATGGAAACATTGCAATCCCCCCTATCTTGAAATCCTAAGAACTATCAAATCTAGATTTTGAGTGAGATCTAAAACTCTACTTTCTCCATATTAATTCCAATGAAGTTGTAACCTCTCAAACATCCCGAGTCATTTCGTGATAATGTTAAAAATTTAAGTAAAAGGATGAAAACGAAAAATAAAGGAGAATGCAATAAGAATTTAACATTAGCATGAATTGCATAACTATTCTACGGACATACAATTGAATATTACACTCCCCCACTTAAAAAAAAATCTTTTTTATTGGAATGTTTTTGGTCAAACTGTACAAAATCAGTGGATTCAGTTGAAAACATGTTGGTTCTGTTCGTTTGGTGCCCAAAATAGTGGTATCTTAAGGGACTAAGCCAAGTTCCTAAGAAGGTATGATTTGTGGTCTTAAGTGTTGAAATGTAACTAGTGTCACTCTTCATTATTGTCTATGCGTCATGAATCAATGTAATCATTATTGTGTCTGTCAAAAGAAAAAGAAAAAGAAATTATTTGTAAAAAGAAAATCATTTATTATGAAATGGGTTTCTTGCCCATTGTTTGTTTGTCCTACGCCAAGCATCCATTGTGTGCTCTAGGGTCTTGTACAAAGTCAAAGAATCAAAGTCGTAATGTATTAGACCTTGTGTGGCTCAAGAAACAAGAAAAGAAAATTATTACTATATGAAATTGAGTCCATAAGCCACCAAGAGAGTAAGTTGGCCAAACCCCTTCATGTCAACTTAGAAGAGGCCTAATCTGCCCTCAAGAAGCCTATATTAAGGAGAGTCCGTCCTTATTTGGAGATACACATTACACACAAGTTTTCTGATTTGATCAAGTGTGAGAAAAAGGAGGTAGATAGCTAGGAGGGAAACAAAGAAGAAAGAAGGAAGAAGCAATCTGACTTGGTAGTTCCACAAGGTCACACAAGCAAATTGTTGAGGAAACTAGAGTTTCCTCATATTTGTTTTGCAGAAATTCCGTTGAAGGTTTTTGACTGGCTTATCTTTTGTTGGTTGATCTTAGGTCAAGGTCTTAAAAGTCTTCATTGAATTGATTCCTTTATAACGAGTTTCTGGGTTTTCCCTTTGTGGGTTTTACCCCGTCTTGGAGCCTATCTTTGGTGTTCTCATTGTGTTTGTGATCAACAAAGAAGAAAGAAGGAAGAAGCAGTCTGATTTGGTAGTTCCACAAGGTCACACAAGCAAATTGTTGAGGAAACTAGGGTTTCCTCATATTTGTTTTGCAGAAATTTCATTTAAGGTTTTTGACTGGCTTATCTTTTGGTGGTTGGTCTTAGGTCAAGATCTTAGAAGTCTTCATTGAATTGATTCCATTATAACGAGTTTATGGGTTTTCCCTTTGTGGGTTTCGCCCTGTCTTGGAGCCTATCTTTGGTGTTCTCATTGTGTTTGTGATCTTCTTGTTTGGTGTTTGTCTTGATGATGAAAAGAACATTATAATAATAATGAAGAAATCATATAATATCAGAAGAACTTGCCAAAGTTTAAGAGAAATCATAACTGGAAAACCCTAACTATACACTGCCCTAGATTTCTCAACATGGTATTAGAGTTAGGGCTTTGAAGAAAGTGCAATAAAGAAGATCTATGTCGTTCCAATCTATCTCAAGAAGGGTTTCTCTCTAGGTTTGAGCTCCTAAAAAGTAAAGATCGAATTGCTAGGCACTCCTAATTGCAATGACAAGGCCGCAGGCATATTCAAGGAGAGCGAGGGTCTTTGAAGGGCAATCAAGCCCTATTCTAAGAGATCGAAAGACTAATCCAATAGCCCACTCCAGGCCGAGTATATTGATAAAGATGGCAAAGTTTTGGGCCCCTTTTAGCGCTCTCCACTTTAACAAAAATTGCAGACCTATTCTAAAAGAGCGAAGGCATAATATTTGTGGTTGAGGGACCGAAAGGCTAGACAATCAACCTAAGGAAGCTCGTCCATCCTAGTGAAGGAGCGAATGTCTAAAGAGACCTCACAAGGTCTGAAGCTTCCTTCAAAAGTTCCAAATTTCTGTGCAAAACTCCAAATCTCTAGTATGTATACAATCGTACTCCTTATAGATCAGCGAATTTGCTAAGGGTATTATAAGTTTCGTTTTGAGTTTTTGCAAGGCATCAAAGCCCTATCCATTGGCACATCCACTAACCCTAGAAAAAGAACCAAGTTTACTTCATTTCTAAACATAAGCCATTGTCAAGGGTCTGAAATTTTGTGGTTAAGTTTTACATTAAAATCCCAAATGGAAGATTGTAGATTTGGAAACTAGGGCCAAACTCCATGTTGCATTGCTCATATGATGGAGATGATATTTTTGTTGGATTCCTCTTTCGGAGAGGTGCAATACTGATCTAAAGATCTTCTTGTTTGGATGAGCAGAACTTGTATTTTGAATTTATTTTGCACACATGTGCAAATTGTCAAGGTCGGCCAGAATTGTAATATAAGCTCACAAGCCCCAAAAGTTGTGTCACACACCCACACTCGTGGATATAAAAAGGAGAGACATGATGTTCATTTCATCATTCACTCATCTCACACATCTCTCTTTCATCTGATTGGTTCGTACAGCCTAAGAGGCTTCTCTCTCTCTTCCACATGTATGAAATCAGGAAGCTACAATTTTAGACTGGTTTAGGGCATTTCTAGACAACGTTGACCAGCATTAAATTTGGGTCAACCTTCACCATTTGACTTGTGTTTTTATATCAGAATATCCAATCTCGAGAGGCACTATCTGGAGGCATAGAAATCGAGGTCAAATGTTGACTTTGACCACAACATTGACTGGTTTGACCACAAGATTTTGACTTTTGCGTTCACTATTTTGTGGACTGGATTTAGGTTGTGTGTGACATTGATGGAAGGCCAAATTTGACTATGTTTGACTGAACTTGATTGGAGGTTGAAGGGTTGGTTTGACCAACAAAGTCTTTGCTAGCCAAGGCATCTTGTTAACTATTGTAAAAGACATTTTCTCTCTCTCTGTTGAATAAGAAGAATTATATAAATTATTCTCTCTTGTCTTGGCTTGTCTTCTATCGATTTATTTTATGTTCTATAAGCATTTACTTTCAATGATTATGTGATTGCAAATCTGAATTTGAATTAGGCTAATAAGAAGATTGAAGATTGAAGTAAACTCCTCTAAGCATAGAACATACCATGTGTAACTAAATTAACATGGTATCAGAGTTGAGGTGCAGACAAAGCCCAAACAAGAGTGAGAAGAGTAATCACCGAAGTTGAAAAGACAAGGACCAGAATAAATGGCTTCCTCATCATACTTCAAATATGATGACAAGCTCACTGATAAGTCTGATTATCATGCTTGGAAAATGTCCTTGGATCTAACATTGGAAGAACAAGATGTCATGGATTATGTGCAGGGAAAGATCAATGAGCCTCCATCAAATGCACCAACTACCACTAAGACGAAGTAAAAGAAAAGGGAAGTGAAGGTGAAGGAGATCATCAAGGATTCTATTCATAAGCACTTGGTTGGCTTATATCTCCGAGCTGGGCACATCTATGGAGATGTATGATAAGTTGGTTAGCATGTTTAGGGCTAGCAATGTTAATCAAATTCTATTTTTGAAGAACAACAAGATGGACAAGGGAGAATCCATCCAATCATATTTCATGAGGCTCACCGAAATCAAGAATGATCTTTTAGCTATTGGAGAGTCCATAGCTGACCGAGAGCTCACTCTCATTTCTCTTGGAGGACTTCCCCGGGCATGGGGTTTATTCAATACTATTATTCTCAATAATAATATAATTCCTGACTTTGATGAATTGTTGACGAGATGCACTCAAGAGGAGATAGGGATGATGGAGAGAAACCATCCCTCTAATGGGAATGGAAGTGACCCTACTGCCTTCACCTCTCATGCAATGAAGAGGAACAATGTTGGTCCGAGAAATCAAAATAATGGAAGAGCGGGTGCTAAAGGAAGAAAAGGAAGATGTTACACTTGTAACAAGTTTGGTCACTATGCAAGAGAGTGCCCTAACAAAAGGGACTCCCAAAGATGATGACAACAACAACAACAACTTCAGGGGAATGGGAATCAAAGGTACAACAGGGTAAAAGGACAAAAGAAGGTTCCCTCTTATCGAAATGGGAATGGAAATGGTCAACCTTTTATTTGTCCTCTCTGTTGCATCTCCTTCCGACACACTGGACAATTCGTTGATTAATAGTGGTGCCTCACGACACTTCACTGAATATAAGGAAGCCCTCTCTAATTTGATTGAAAAGGATACTATTTTGGAGATTATCATTGGAGACAATGCCACCTATCCGTGAAAGGGAAAGGGACAAGGACTGTGAGCCTTCTCAACTAAATCAAGGCCAAGCCTCTGTTTGCAAGATGTGTTGTACGTACCTGACTTGAAGAAAAATCTAGTCTCTATCTCAGCAATGGAAGACAAAGGATTCAAGGTGGCATTCATTGATGGAAAGGTACGCATTTGGAAGAGGAACTTCAAAGAAGCATTCAATGTTGGTTTCAAGGTTGACACACTTTATCAGGTTGGAGGAATTCCGCTGGGGGCCATGACATGTGACACAACTCTTCAATCCGAGTTATGGAAACAGAGGTTTGCACACCTTCACTACAAAGCCCTCCCTGAAGCAAGGAAGGTGGTGACAAGGATGTTTGATTTCAAAGATGATCATGAAGGTGTATATCAAGGTTGTGCCGAACGAAAGCATACAAGGGGACCATTCCCCTCAAGTGTCACGAACACATCTAATATTTTGCAATTGATACATTATGATCCATCTGGTATGTTGCCCATAACATCCTTGGGAGGATGCTTATATTATATCACTGTTATAGATGACTTCTTCCGCAAGACTTGGATATACTTTTTGAAGAAGAAGGACGAAGCATTCAAGTGGTTTCATACCTTCAAGGCCTTGGTTGAAAATCAAACAAAGAAGAAGATCAAAATTTTGAACACCGAAAATGGAACCGAGTATGAGTCAAATGAATTCAATGACTATTGCAGGGAAGCTGGCATTAAGAGGGAGACCACCACTATGTATACTCCCGAACAAAATGGTGTTGCTGAAAGGTGTTGGAAAGTGTAACTAGGTTCGGTCTTCATATTGACTATGTAATTATGTATTTATGTAATGGAGAAGACAAGGATAATAAAATGTATTTTTGTTATGCTTGCTTCCTGGGTTTCATGAGCAATGTTTTTATTATAGGTCAAAAGACTTCTCCTTGATGTCTTCTAGGGATTTGTCATCTTGTCATTGATGTACTAATTAAGAGTCATGTATATAAAGAGTCAATACAATGAAGTATGCCTCAAGACCTTGTCAATAAAACTTGAATATATAGTTCCATATGATGCTCAAGATCAACGTTGAATATCTCCTCTAGACAGCCTATGTGCAGTGGACAAGTCAGCCTACATACTCCTGAACAATTCAGCCTGCAAACAGTTTGAAGGGTTGGCCTAAAATAGAGGAAGATGTCACTATATATAAGGTAGCTTAGTGGTTCATTTGGAAGAAGAAGTTCGGACAAGTTTTGTGATTCTAGTGCAAGTTAAGGACTGTAGCAAGTGCGGAATAGAAGAGGAAAAACAGCGAAGGAAAGGAGGATAGAACTACCATTGTTTTGGGTTTATTCTACCTCGTCCAGTTCTGTGGAGAAATGCAAGGGTCTGAAGAAGTGTCACATTACAGCAAAAAGAATTATGTTACAGTGAAGAGAAAAAGGGCTCTCATATGTTCGGTCTAAGGTCTATTCATCTTGGTAATAGGTTTGCAATTATAGCATGAGACAAGTGCAGTGAAGAAGGTGATTCGAGGATCACTTAAGTAATGATCAAGTATGTAATTATCAAGGCTGAAAAAGAACAACAGAAGGCACATAAGTAAGGATTGCTGGAAAAATTCACCGAGTCTCCCTAGTACTGGTGCAACTCGGTGCAAGAAGGAAGATCAACCTAAAGGAGCCTAGATAAGCAGTGACAAGGTCTTGGTGGCATACAAGGGTCAAGGGTTTGTGTCATGGTCATGGTACTTGTCATCTGAAAGTCTATAAGAAAAAATTCTTGTGGGTTTTCCTCTCCAAGAGGGAGAGGTTTTGGCCCTGACTCGAAGAGCTTAAATTTGTGTCTCTTGTGTTTTTGGTAACTTGATGAAAGACATAATAAGCTAAGAAGATATGACATAAGTAAAGGAAGTAAGCTCACAATTTATTATCAAGAAAATTTGAATTAATCCTAGCCCTACCTAATTCTCAACATGGTATCAGAGCTAAGGCGCTGAAGACAAGGGCTACCTAACAAAGAGACACCCAAAGAAGAAAGAATCAAAGTCTACATTGAAAGATCAATTCAATTTGCAAGGGAGATTCTCAAGGATTCACTCGTCAACAAGATAATATTTTCCATCAAAGATTTATATTGAAGATATTTGCCATCATCACCGTTGAAGACGTGGAGAATTCAATCTAAGGAGTTCCTAACTTCATCTTCGTCTAAGAAGTTGCTGGAGGAAAAAGTCACCTTACTCAAGTAAGCATCTATGACCTTATCTAAATCTGTTAAAATGACTTATTGTATAGAGAACAACAAATTGGTTGGGTCACCAAACTTTAGTGCACGGAAGAAGAGGACAAATTTGAACCTAATTGAAAATGAAGTTATGGACTACATCGAAGGATCTACAATTCAACCTTCAAAAGAAGACATTCTAGCATATATCAAATAAATGAAGGGAGACATAAGAGCCCGAAAGTTTCTTATGGAATCCATAGAGGACTCTCTCATTCCCTATGTATCAAATCTAGAATCCTCAAAATAAATATATGATAAATTGGTGGAGTTGTTCTCGAAAGGTTCTGCAGGGGAAATAATATCCCTAAGACAAAAATTATACAAATTGAGAATGTCAAGAAAGGAAGGAATAATTCCATATCTGATGGAAATTTTCGCAATACCAGATCAACCGCAAAAATTGGGGGAAGTCATGTCTGATGGAGAAATTCTCACTGTGGTACAAAATGCTCTACCTAAAGAATGGGGAAGTTTCACTTCTAGCATCAATGAAAAAGAAGAAGCAATACCATTCCAGTATCTATATAAGATAGAGGAAACAAGATTGAAAGCCAAAACTGATACAGGATCAAGTGAAGGGAATCAAGGCTTTGCAACCATGTCCATGAAGAAAGGAAGATTCAGTAAATTTGGTCCTCGGAATAAAAGAAGAAATGAGGACAAAGCATGATGCTTTGGATGTAATAATTTTAGGCATTATAAACGAGATTGTCCCAAATCTAGAAAGGACAAGAGGAAAAAGGAAGAAGCCCATGTCACAGATGAAAGGGAAGAACCTGATGCAAAGAAATCTAAGAAAGAAGAAAGCAAAAGATCTCTATTATGATCATCTTTCTCCTTACAAGATTTCTGTTGGTTAGTATGATAGAAAGCAATGTATATTAATAGCATCATGATAGAAGCATGGAAGGAGCACTTGGAGAAGTAGCTCTCGGAAACCTCACTGATAACAACATTGATGGAAGGCAGTCATCAAGATCAAGGATCATCATTTAATAATCAATATACAAACAGGTGCTGACATTTTCTAATGGAGTTCTCTATGGATTCACTAGTTAGAAAGAAAGCAAAAGGCTTTCATCGAGAATTCTATGTTACAGAATTCTGGGATTAGGATAGGATGACATATTGATGAAGTAAGTCAAATGAATGAAGTTCATCATTCTAGTAAAATTGTTGCAGGATGAATCAAAAGGAAAAGAATGAGGCACATATATCTATGTGTTAACGCTGGATATTGTGAAGTCATGTCATATGGTTGCAAGTGATAGACATCTATCTTTAGAATGTTTAATCTATGGAAGAAAGATCTCTTTTGGTACATAGGTTGCCACTAACAAATGAAATTAAATATGTCCTCATATGGAATATGAGGTGGTTGTATACAAACAAGGAACTAGATACTGGAAGTTCCTGGGAATGAAGCTATGTGGAGAAAGAATGGAAGAGATCATGAAGTGCAACCATGTAAAGAGGTGGTTATCATCCAGACTCTAATAGAAGTATGGTAAAGAAGAAGACCCTTGACAATACATATCTTTAGGAGATGTGTCAATCTGAATAAAGGATGTCGATGCCTACAGGAAGATGTCATGGTGAAAGATCATCACCAAGGTAACTTTTGATTTAAAATTTCATATATGTTTATCTGCATAAGTTTATGCAAGGCTGCCAATCATGTAGAAGGATGTAAGATCCTTGGAAGATGGTTTGAAGGAAAGCAACATGGCATAAAGGTGGACGACATGAGAAAGGACTGATAAATCACTTTTAGTTGGACAACATGACTTGTGGATAAAAGTGATGGATGATTTGTGCCCTACGAAGCCAAAAGTTGAAGATTCCTCAATATCGAAATCAATGACATTGAGGGCAGGAATTCTTCATGAGCAGCCAAGCGTCTCACCATTTTTGTTGCAGGTCCCTAGCTACGAGGGACCCTGGTGGTAAGTTTCTTACTTGGAAGAAACTTGTAATGTCCTTCCCAAGCTAAGAGGGAATGACATATATGATTCTCTAATTCATGTGTCGTGCACTAGACCAAGACTAATTCATGTGTTCCAGCAAAAAGCTTTTGTGTTTGATTAGCGACACTGAGGGCATGAACTTGTCCCCTGGGGCCATCTAAGGATTGTTTCGTGGACGTGAGAGTATTCCAAGCCTGAAATATAAATCCACTATGTTAATAACCTGAAGAAAATCACTTCGATAAAATCAATTCTAATATTGAGGTTAATCTTGTTATATTACCTTGATAGCACTAGGAACGCCAACAAAAAGCCAAGGACCCTCACTTAGGAGGCATCCAACATTATTGATGCCATGTAAAGGGATATACATATCCTGCTTAAGAAAAAAGATGGTAAGCTTCAATGAGGATATTAATAGACATCAAAAGAGTTGGGTTTAAGTAAAAGTTCAGAGTACCTAGCCTATATGGCAATCCCAAACCATAAGCTTGTTGCCTTGTCCAGCGGAGTAGAGTTTGGCAGCAGCGCCTAAAAGGGAAGGAAAAGCAATCCCTCGAATAGGCTGCAGGAAGGAAGCAAATCAAATGATATTCAAAGCAAATAAGAAAATACAAGAAAAAAAAGCACATAAAATAAGGAAACCAACAGCGAGAAGAAAGCAAATCAAATAGATATGGAAAGAAGATGAGGAAACCAAGAAAAAAAGCACATAAAATAAGCAAACCAACAAAGAATAAGCAAACGAAGTTATGCAGAGCAAGTGAGAAAACCAGAAACCAACCAAAACAAACTAAGAATATGTAGAGCAAATAAGGAAACCGAGAAGCTACCTACCTTGTTACAGTGGCCAATGAGCTTTGTCAAGAAAGTGACATCGGAGCCTCCAACAACATGGGAGTGCAAATATTTGTAGTCATCTCCTAAGAGATTGCAATTGCCTGCGAGCCAGTAATTGCAGGCTTTCTAAATCTTTTTCCCAATCTGACCTCTCCCCATTCCGTCCTTGTCGTTTCCATTTTTCTTTAGAACTCCAACACTTTTGCATATGTGGCTTCTGCTTCTTTTAAATGTGCCTGCGAGTTTCTCTGAGAGGACAAATTAGGATTAACACCCTATAACTAGGGTTTCTCATGTATTGTGACAGATTAGGATTAACACCCTAAGTCAAGTCCATGGACATGGATGAGAATGGTGGATTGGATAAGCATCTTGGACAAACATTCTTGTGTCATGTACTATGACGGATTAGGAATGATATCCTAAGTCAAGTACATGGACTTGGATAAAGAATGGTCTGGCAGAAGATCCACTCCAGTAATCCTAGGTGGAGTATGTGCCTCAGAGAGGCGGTGTGGCGTCCTATGGAATGCCTCCCGGCATTGTGCTCCTATCTTGTGGAGAGATAGAGCGTACCTATCAAGACCTTGGTATTGTGAGAATGTTGTTGATGATGATACTATCATCATTAATGCTTATCAATCTGAACCCTTTCTTATATGAATATATTCAACTTGAGATAGTCTTGTTCAGTCATTATGAATACCTCCCTAGTTAAGGGGGAGTGTTGAAAATGTAACTAGTGGCGATCTTCATAACACAATAAAATTATTGATGTATCTATTATTATTTTATTTTTGATCAAGCATGTTCTTCATGCTCGATGAAGTAAAACAGAATCAAGAGAATTTGTAGTTGTGTCATGTCCATTTGGACAATTGAAAGAAAAGAAAAAGGACTTTTCATTTTTGTCAAAAGAGTTAAATAAAGGTTCAAGGCAGCCCTGCTTGTCATGTAGGCATGTGTGGAAATTTTTCACCATCCAGAACAGCTATATAAAGGAGTTACTTCGACCTCTTGGGAGTCCATCAAGTTTTGAAATCATCATCAATTTCTGTGACTAAGAAGTGAGGAAAAGGCAAACCGAAAACAAGAGAAGAATAAGAAAGTTGGAAGAGAAAATAAGAAATGAATTTTAGCCTCACGTTTGGTTCACACGTTCAAAGTTTGTGACATGTTTGAAGCAACAACAGGGCTGAAATTCGGCCTCTGCAGCAGGGCCAAAAGTTCTTAGAATTTCATCAAGTTTGGAGAAGGTTTGACTACATTTGACTTCCATTGACTTCGACCTATTGAAGAAGACTTGGGTGCAGGACTGACTTAGAATCTTTGATAGTCTTGGTATAGGTTTTGGATATCTCTTACTTCTTTGTGAGCTTGGAAGACTAAATATTGTATAATTGCTTGATGGAGAAGAAATAATAAGTAATATGAAGAAAATTAACATTCACGAGTAATTATCAAAAGGAGAACCAAGTATCATCTCCATTCCACTTGATTTTCCAACACTTAACCCTGGATATATCAAGCATGAGAGGGATCAAATCAATGTTCCACCAAGATTCGAGGATATGGAACACAAGATTGCAGAAACAGGAATAGAGGCATGTTGAGACACCCCTCAAATTTTAGAGGAATTCATGGTGGGTATTGGGGCTCAATCTACAAAATTATAAAAATAACAGTAAAATAATAAAACCCCAACCATAACAATTGATTTGATGCAAATTCATCATTGTGCAACGTAAATACTAAATTCAAGTTTGTAAATGATATAAAGTTATAAACACAATTCAAATTTGGATTCAGAAATACAGTAATTCATAAATGAAATTCATTGATACAAATCCAAGGACAATGGACAATGAACAATGAACACCAAATGAGCATCGAGGATGCCACTGCCTACTCCTCTACATCCATGTGAAACATGAGATAAAGATAAATTTTAGTAGATAAAGATGGTTTGTAGAGGTATATAGTTGTGTTCTTTACGGACTGCTGCCTTTTATGTCATGTATTCATATAGGAATTTATCAATTTTTTATTTCAATGTATTTTTTCTGCAGTACATATTAACTGGAAAGTTGTGTACATGCAGTGGTGGTATTTTAGTCATATTTTCTAGTTTGCATATCTGAGAGGCTATGGCCTGTGTTATTTCATATTTATTGAACAGCTGCGTGGATGCTGCCAGTTTGCATTTGCTACCTTTTGGAGTGTTGTGTTATTTCATCTTTATTGAACAGCTGCGTGGATGCTGCAAGTTTGCATGTGCTGCCTTTTGGAGTGTTTTTCTAGATTGAGAAAAAGGTGGTTGATGTACCATCTCTAGCATACATTTTTAACCTTCCTCCTTTAGAGGGTGCTCTCTAGTTTAGTTTAGGTGATAATTTTTTTGTATGTAGTAAGTGTTTTCAGTTCTGTTTTAAGGCACGGTGTCTAATTCTAGGTAAAGCGCATGGTTTAGGAGGTTTCCAGCTCTAGATTACAGAGCACATTCCAAGTAAAGGTAGCACTCTATTCTAGGCAACCTTCTCATGCAGGTTGAGGTCTTCCTGAATTAAGGTGTACTACTGGGTTGGTTCTCATTCATTTTAAAACATATTCTTTATTTCAAAAAAAAACAGGAAATAATAATAACACTTTACCTTACCCCATTCTCGCAACTACACGACGAGAATTGGGTAACGTAGTAACCACCTCGGGTTAATTAAAGGGGTGTGTTACAGTCACGACCTAGATTTTAGGTAAGAAAATAAAACACACTATAAATATGGTAATTTAGGAGACGTACTTCTATTCCAGCAAAAAGCATTTGTGTTTGATTAGCTACACCGAGGGCACGAACTTGTCCCCTGGGGCCATCTAAAGATTGTTCCGTGGACGTGAGAATATTCCAAGCCTGAAATATAAATCCACTGTGTTAGGTTAGTAACCTGAAGAAAATCACACTGACAAAATCAATTCTAATACTGAGGTTAGTCTTGTTATATTACCTTGACAGCATTAGGAACGCCAACAAAAAGCCAAGGACCTTCACTTAGGAGGCATCCAACTTTGCTGACGCCATGTAAAGGAATATTTGTACCCTGTTTAAAAAAAAAGATGGTAAGCTTCGATGAAGATATTAATAGACATCAAAAGACTTGGGTGTAAGTGAAAGTTCCGAGTACCTGGCCTGTATGGCAGTCCCAGACCATAAGCTTGTTGCCTTGTCCAGCGGAATAGAGTTTGGCAGCAGCGCCTAAATGGGAAGGAAAAGCAATCCCTCGAATAGGCTGCGGGAAGGAAGTAAATCAAATGGATATGCAAAGCAAATAAGAAAAGACAGAAAAAAAGCACATATAAGGAAACCAAGAGCGGGAAGAAAGCAAATCAAACGGATATGGAAAGAAGATGAGGAAACCAAGAAACAGAGCACTTAAAATAAGGAAACCAACATAGAATAAGCAAACCAAGAGTATGCAGAGCGAGCGAGGAAACCAGAAACCAACCAAAACAAGCTAAGAATATGCAAAGCAAATAAGGAAACCGAGAAGCTACCTTGTTACTGGGGCCAACGAGCTTTGTCAAGAAAGTGACATCGGAGCCTCCAACAACATGCGAGTGCAAATATTTGCAGTCATCTCCTGAGTGCTTGCAATTGCCTGCGAGCCAGTAATTGCAGGCTTTCTGAATCTTTTTACCAATCTGATATCTCCCCATTTCGTCCCTGTTGTCTCCATTTTTGTTTGGAACTCCAACGCTTTTGCAGATGTGGCTTCTGCTTCTTTTAATTGCGCCTGCGGGTTTCTCTGAGATGAATTGCGTGCATGCTCCCATGGCTGCCAGGTAGAGAGATGAAACTTGGGTGCTTCTTCCCGCTTGATCGTTCGCCAATTATCATTCAAATCTACCTCGCTTTGTCGCTCTCGCTTTCTCTTTCTCTCTGTGTAAATGGAAATCTCATCTACCGACCAAACCTCGTACCACCGACAATAACTCATGCAACAACGTATTTTATCTTTGGAATTTCTTAATTTTTATTTGTTTAGAATAGCATTTATTTCCATGCTGTATAGAGTAGCTTTGGAATTTTAGAATTTTGTGGCAATTTAATCTTTACAAAATTTTCTAAAATATTTTAATATTTTTAAATAATATGCGTAAATCAAACGATGATTATCATCTATTTATTATATTGTGCAAGTGAAGTAGACTTTATAAATTTCAATTATTTAATTGGAATGTATCAATGCAACAAAAAAATTTATTTTTGGTAACTGAATTTTGTCTCTAATTAGTGTTTTGTTATTTACCTTGGATTTAATATTTCATTACTAGTGTAAACAAAATTTATGGTAGCATCTCCTCTATGCATCACTAATTGCTTCCATCTTTCACCATGGTTATGATTTTGGTGGATATGCTGAGTATGAATTTATAGATTGGGTATCCCCGTGAGCTTTTTTGTTTACATCACCGTGGATTTTAAAAAGAATTTGAAAATATGTCCAAGGACCTTCACCTATTCCCTTTTGATGAAGAAAAATAGGTTTGGTCCATGTTGTTCCACCTTATGAGGGTCAATGAATTTTAGCGTGATTATGGAATCATAACTTCATGCTTGATAACATTTGTTCAAGAGAGGGGATAGGACTATTATGGTCTTTTTCATGGCCTTGGTAATCAAAATCACGAGAGACGATGTGTGCCCCTAATAGAAATAGTGGGGGGTGGGTTAGAAAATGGATGATTAAGAAAGAATCAAAAGCACGAGAGAGAAGACGTATGCTCCTAAGAGAAAGAATGAGAGGATGACTTAAAGGTGGGTGATTAAGAAAGAATTTATTGATCATTATAAATTGATATTTTAGTCTCAACTGCCTATATCGAGTGAGAAGAGAAGGTTATAGAGGAGAAAAGGTTTGTTCATGACCATGCCTTTTTCTTTATATTGGTTGATTGTTTCTATGCATGGAAACGATGATTATTGATGGTAAAGCCTTAGGGATTTACGAATTCTATTGTAAGTTCTACAAAGCAACAAGGAACTTGGTCGGGCCATACTTATGGGTCTATCAACGACTAGTAAGAACTTCATCACTTGGAGATGGCTTCATTCAGGTGTTACCTGGATAAATCCCTCTTGCGGACAAGAGCAATCTCCCTAGTATCCCAATAGATAACTATAAACAAATAGACATAAGAACATCTATTATTGGCATTTAGATTATCAAAACTAGAAAATAGAGGATAATGCTCTTACCTTCAACGAGATGTTCAGTGACGACTTTGTTCTTTGTCCCGAATAAGTCCTTCAATACTAAGAAGAAACCTGCAATCACAAACATGCAAAGAATCAAAAGCATCCGTAATATATAATAATCTAAATACTAGCTTAACTTAATGATCAAGGAGATTAAGAATTGCAATTGTTTTAATGAATCTGAAAACAACACAATGAGAAAAAGTATACAAATGTAGTATTTAGGAATTTAAGAGCAATCTTACAATTGAGCCTTGATGTCATACAGATTCCTCCTGTATGCCTTCCCAATATTCCTCTTTGGTTTAACAAGCTTTCCACTCTAGAATGACCATCATAAGAATATCATAAGTGAACACCCTAACCCTAAAGTTTCAGCTCAATTTATAGGAGAAACTGAGGAGGTTTCAGATCCACCAATAGAGGGGTGTGATCCATAAATGAAGGGATTAGGGTTCCTTAATCCAAGGGGATAAGTTCCATAATTGGAGGGATTTAGCTCGAACTGGATCGACTCAGAGGCTTTTAGTTGGGAGAATATGTGCCCAAATATGCTTCTAGAAGTTACTTTTTGCCTTTACTTTACTATAAATGGGGTGTGTAGGTTTTAACGAGAAACAGAGCACAAAATCCTGCATGGAAGCTTAGTAATATTCGCGCATGCGCATGAAGTGACCGCAAAAATGTGTGCAGACTATCTTTAAGAGTATTTAATAACTATTTTCCCAGTTTCCAAGACTTGGTTAAGGAATATACGTGTTTGACTTCTGAGGAAGCATGAGTATGGATGGTGATAGATGAATATTGATCGTCAAATGTCATGGTGACAAAATGAGGTGTAACAGGCTGCCCCCTAAAGTGCAAAGTCTAGTAAAATATTTCAAAAGAGTGAAGTTTTTTATCATACCAAGGATTATTGGAGACATTGGTCGAAAACCTGCAAGAAACATTCAATGCAAATATATAATCATCACTAAGGTGGGCATTCCCATACTCAGAGCAAAACTAACTATATGTGTGTAGTACAGAGGTGACCTATAATTACATCAATAGTAGACACAGTATGGGCGCAACCATCTCTTAAGAATTAGTCTACTAAAACATGAATACATAACTCCTCGCAACATGGATGGTTGAAACTAGATCCAGGGTCTTGATCTTAATTTCTCGAACTAGTATGTATCTAACCATGCGATTGATTGTTTCAAAGTCGAACATGGTAGAAACCACTCGATTATCGGTCGATGATGAAAATAGTTAACAAGTATGAGAGAAACCACTAATAATGACAATGGCTCTCAAAGTAGCAGAGTACAATCTATGAAATGTGAATGAATGATTTGTAGTCGAACACTCATAGAGTCGTTCAAATGAAGGCCAATTGTGAAAACCTGTCATCAAAGGCGAGAAACCTGCCATTAAGGCATGCCATTTCAAGGTACTGACAAGATTTCTACTTTCTAGATAATGAGGTGAATTCAATAGGAAGTGATCTGTCGCAGGAGGGCTTACGACACGAAACCATTATGTCAAGTTTTGAAGAAATATTTTGCAAGAATTAACTCAGGGATGGTCAACGCGAATGGAGACAAATATTTGCAACGAAAAATGAATTGAAGCTGAACTTTCTCTTGAATACATAACGACATTGTAAATGACTTGTCAACATTTGACATAAAGAAAATACCCAAAACCAGTTGAAGACTTTCAATGAGGTTCGATTAACTATAAGACAAAAGGATTACCCAACCCAGATACAAGTGTGACAAAGTGTCGTGTTCAAGATTGACATGCTGCTTCTAAAACAAGTATAAAAGATGGATCCTTTTTCTCAATTTCCCCCCCACCATTAATGGCAAGTAACCCTTTATTTTTTTCAAGCTTGAGGAGGATAACATTTTCTTCTTGTGTAAGCTCATCCTTCGGAGGAGTCTATCTTAGTAATTTTAACAAACCCTAGGGGAGTGGTTTGGTCCCGTTGTGATCAATAGGTCCTGTATTTAACGAGTCTAGTGTAGGGTTAACTCGATGTTTTTCAATTTTAGGGAGTCAGAAGAAAAACATAAGTAAACTCCATAGTGTTTTTTTTCATAAATTTAGTCTCTCAAACCCCAAAAAAAGAAGATAAATTAATGTAGGAGAGAACTGTATTGACCATGCTTAGTCAATGTATACGTTTTTTCGTAATTAGTCTAGTTCAGTCCGGAAAAGGGGTAAAATTATACTAAGTAGATGGATGTTCATTTATTTTAACGAATTCAAATAGTGAAGTGCTCGGTAATCTTTTCATGTTTAGAGAGTCTGAAAATGGCTTAAAGGAGAACTTCATGGTTTCGCTTTTTCGTGTTTTTCAAGAGTCCAAAAAAAAGCAATAAAAGTTTACTCCATCGTCAAAATGGTTTGTTTTTTAAACACAACCTAATCTCTGCATAGAAAACTCAAATTACAATAATTTGTTCTCAACTATGGTAAAAATATTGAAAATTTGAACTTTTAAAGGTCTAAATAAATAAAATAATATTGTTTTATGCATAAAACCTATAAAAATTGGAAAGAATAAGTCATTTTCACCATTTGATTTCCAGAGCAGTAAAAAAGGGTTTTTACCATAGAATTTCTAAAGTTGATATTGGGCGAACCAGTGGACCATTTCATGAACCATCAATTCTAGGTATTTAATCACTCCATTATCTTGCATTTTATTCGTTTGCTTTTTCATTTTAGGCTTTGACATTATTTTTTTGGACAAAATACGTTTTTAGAAATCACCCTCGGGGGTGCGCAGGTTTTCCTTATTGGGCCTACGCACCCCGACAATTTTTAACACACAAAACTATCATTTCGACGTGGTTTTTATGTACAGAACGTATGTAAAAACACACTGTGTACAAAGAAAACCTGCGCAAGCACTGTGGGGTTTTTCAAAAATGGTTTTCTTTCCATCAAAATTGCTCTAAGTTCTTTGAAAAGATTTCTATTCCTTTTTGTGATTGTTTGCAAAAAAATAGAAACAACCATGCTTGAGTGGAGAGAACATGAGATTGATAATGAGGAAATTGATAGCCCAACAATGCTTCAGGCTTTAAAGAACCGTGGACTATACAAATTTATGAAAGCCCAAGTTGAGCTGATGACCTGGTTGGTAAATGCCCAGGATATCCAGGAACAATGATTTATTGTCGGAGATCATAGTTGTTACAAATCAATTTGGGCATCATCCCCCAAGACCAATGAATAGGGTCTATCATCCCCTAATTCAGTTGCTATCTGCCCCTAAGAAAATTCATTCCATTGATGGCTTCAATTGAGATTTCTAAGGTTTTAAGTATAGTTTATATGACCCATTGACTCATCAACGCTCCTCTACATGAGCCTAACTGCGTTGCAGTGCACTTACCTCCATGAAAAGGTGCACTGAAGTGCACTTCTCAACACTTAAGGGTGCGCTGGTCTCCTGGGAGCGAAATCATCATTGTTCCGGGAATCTCCACATATCCAGTGCCTTCTAAAAGAGATCATAGGTGTCATACTTCGAATACAAGTGTTCATCCATCACCACTGAACTTGGAAACATGTCTCACCTATTATTAGAAATCCATTCAATTCCATTCATTAAGAAACTACCTTCAATTTCCCTATAAATTGAGCACTCATCTAAGTGATAAGGGGGAGAAATTTGTGTAATGTTATGTTGTTGGATTCTCAACTGATGAGAGTTAGAAATATTGTTATGCTATCAAGATGATGCTTGGTGTGATGAGGACAGAATGAAGTTGGAGCAGGTTGATGATGAATCGATCTATTGGTTGTAATATTCTCCTCCTACTTTCTTAATAAATATATATATTCATTTTCTCACATGTATGCTTATATCTTGTGAATTGCATTCTCAATTGTGTGTGTATTCTTAGATCTAATAGGTTCAATTTGGTTAGGATAAGTAAATAATTGTAAATATGTATGTTGTTTGTTGTTCTCTGCCTTTGATTGTAGGTATCGATCTAACAGCTTTGGTTGGATTGAGAACAATGACAACAACAAAAGAAGGAGAAAGAGAGTGAAAGGACCACAAGTAGGTTTATTTCCTTTCTGTCTATCTATTTGTCTTAGAGAAAAGGATAATTTTCTTTCTTCTATTGTTCTAAGTGAAGGAACACCACACTCAGGGAATCTAGTTTATCCGTAGATTAGAATTTCGTATAACAAATTGGCGACTCCGCTGGGGGAAAATCCATCATTCCTGGTGTTTCTAACTCTATTTACCATCACCAGTATACTTTACTTCATTTTATCAGTCATTTGAATGAACAATTTGCCTTAGAAGTGTGTTTCAGCTGCGTCGAACGCACTGTTGGTCAGGGTACAGTGCATTGCAATGCACTGTCTTCCTTTCAAGGGTGCATTGCAACACACTGTCTGCCCTTACAGGGTGCATTGCCCCCTCAACCAACCAAATTCCATCAAAATTTGTCTTTGCTTTCAGTTTCAACCAATTGTCTGTTGTATTCTCGAATGTTTGATTGCTCTTAGAGACCAGTAAACATTACTTGTTCTTGCTCCTTTGAAAATTTATTTGTTCAATGTTTCATTAACTGTTTTATTTACCATTGGCAAATTAAATTCAAAGTTGTAAATTTTTCATTCGATCAATTATGTTTTCGAAAAGGAAATTGTTGTTTCATTCCTCATTTCCTACAGGAAAATTGTCATTTCATTCTTCATTTTCCTAAAAGAAATTGTTGTTCCATTCCTCGTTTCTCAAAAGAAAGCATTTGTTTGATTGATTTTTGCATTTAGTTTCTTTTACTCATTCACATTAAAGGAAACTGAAAAGAAAAACATGCATCTGCATTTAGATATTGTGTATGTTACATAGGAACATATTCGGGAAATATGCATTTTAGTTTGTGCTCTTTGTTGTATGCTCAAAATATGATTGCTATTTCCCCTTAGTAGCTAGGATTTTCATTGAAAAACTGAATTGAAAAGTTTGCTTCTCATTTAGTTTGCATTTTAGGAATTTCCCATTACATCACGCGATGAACCTCAAAGATAAAATTTTAAACAAGATCAACATAAAATTCACCTCAATAAACCTATAAAGCACAGTAACATTAACGATAGCACTTAGAAGGTCTAGGCTAGAGACGTGTTCCAACATCGTTAAACATAGCAGTTGTCGCTAACTTGTCTGCGATACATTCCGAGTGCGAAATCCCACTCCACATACGTAAGTTTATCAGAGCTCGTCCATGTACCTTTAGGTATATAGGGCGGTGTTCTAGTACAAAAATTATAAGGGGGTTCTCTCACTCTGCGGTTTCGCATTAGAGAGCGCTAATACGAACTTGGGCCTCCACGTACCTTCGGGTATATTTGGGAGTACAACTTTAGGTTGCTTACCATCCATAGGTAACCGAGTCAGCCAGCTTGTAACTTGTGATACACTGAACATAACATTCAAGGAGATTTCCTACCCGTACTTCTTGGTTTTCCATGAGGCATTTTGCAGTTCACAATTACTTGGTAAACCTTTTGCCTAGTATCACCCTTTTATTTGTTTATTTTGTTTTTTGTAATAAAATAAACCAATCGTCGTGGAAGAAGAATATCCCTTTCCCCATCGTCCTCATAGAATAACACTTAAACCACCTTTACCATCGGAAGCCATTTCTAGTCGACGAAGGTGACCTCGTTCTATCGAAACTAGTAGCATCAGTACCTCTAGTGCGTCATCTTCATCACATTTACCAGAGTCGTCTCGAGTTGTTTCTACACATCTTAGTGTTAGTGTCATAATTTGTATTTTGCCATCAGTGATCAAAATCACTCTTTTCATATTCATTTTAGGGGTCCCACTCAGATTTTTTTTATCATTCCACTAGATCATGCAAAAAATTGACTCACTAATGGTAGCCCTAGTCATAAAACCTCACTCTCCCTCAAAATTTCACATTTGCTGACCCACCTTCATGTCTTGTCGAGCATAAAACAATCTTAAAATCTCATTTCACTATGTCATTATGTCATTCAAAGTCAACCATGGAGTCGGGTCATTCAAGGTTCCATTAGGTCAACTAGGTTTCATTTTTCAAGGTTCATAACACACCATTTCATCTCAATAAGGTCAACAATGGTGTGAGAGTGACACAAATAGTACTTTCTCAATCATCTGTAGAGGATTTATCAGCATGTAAATATGATTTTTAAAGTTGTAATTATGGTTTCAGAGTATGATTTTCATACCAAAGTGTAATTTTATTTTATTTTATTTTTTGAGTTGTAATTTATTTTTAATTTTTATGTAATTTTATGCTCATTATATGTAATAAGTTTTGTCCCAAGCTGCCACCTCAAATTTCATATGCCAAACTGAAGATAAGCAAAGTCAAAGTGAAAAGTGCCAAACTCGAGCAACATCATCCTGAAAAGAAAAAAAATCAAAGAAAAATGGGTAATCAACAATGTTTTCAAAAGGTGAAATGAAACATTAGAAAAGTGGGTTTTTAATCTAAATTCAAATTCACTCAGGTATTAAAGACTTCTTGACATCATTTCAAACTCATTTGTCTCCTACAGACACCAAGCAAACACTCCAAGAGAGCGAAATTTCGAGTTTATGAGCAAAATTAGCAAAAAATAGAGCAGAGGGTGCAAATCCTTCAGGCGTTGCGCACAACCTTTTGCGAGGGCGCATAGTCTTAAGCGAGGAGCACACCCTTAAGGCGTTGTGCATATGTCCAGAAAGGCTAGAATTGCTTCAAATTTCGCCAAATTTGCCTCCAAAACTTTAGCAAAAGTTTCTTAAACCTCCAACAAGTGAGTAAAGGTGTCTTCCATCAATTCTCTCCTCCTTCAAGTTCAATTGTTGGTGTTGTGAAATTTGTTTAAGATTTGGTGTTTAAAATCATTTAAAACCCTATTATTTCCCTCTTACACTCACATTTCCTAATTTGTGCTCCCCTACACCTTCATACCTTTCCTACATTGCAAAATACCCATTCCCAAAACCTTGTATTACATAATTCCCTTTCCCTAAACCCTTTATCCCAATACCCTAAGCCCTAGGTGCTACGTTTACCTGGGCTCCCAATCCCCAAATCCTCGTCATAAATCCCATCATACTACCACTCCTTGTCCCCTCCCCCATTTCATAAATCCCTAGCACCATGTCCTTCACTTTCCCTTTCCCATTCCTCATTCCTAAAGCCATATTTCACATCATCACACTTCCCTGGGGTTTTGATAAAAAAAACCATGGCAGAAGAGGAAGAAAACAAATGATACAACGAGGGAGAGGAAACAGAGGTGAGGAGGTCACATAAAGGGGGAAGAATACTCATACTTGAACCTACCAACACTAGGGAACTCTTGGCTTCTCCAATGGCTATGACATGCTTCAAACATGTTGGTTGTTATAAGTTATGTGAGCAAATTTAGAGGGTCCAACGCCATGCCATGTTGACCAGAATTTTCATATCTAGACTCCATGACAACCAAGTTAATTTAGCTGGTGTCACCTTTACGATATCAATTGCTATCATTTCAGTTGCCACCGGGATCCCAAATCTTGGGGAGAAGTGGTTCAAAAAGAGTGATTTGGAGTAACAATACTTTGAGCCTTTCCTAAAACCAAGATACAAGAATGAGAAAAAGAGGTTCTTTCCTTTTTTCTTACCTCTAGGACATATATGCACCAATGATGAATATAATCAAGAAATATTTTTCATGCGAAGGTAGATTTTCAAGACTTTATACTTATCATATCCGCCTCTTAATTCATTTCACTAGGGTAAGGATGCTTAACATACCCTACTACATTTTTCGGAGCATAGATAAGATGGCAATTATTGTCCATAAAAGGGAGTATGAGCATAAAATGAGAAGTATTTTCCATCATTCCCTCATTAAAATCATAGTCCTCTATCATCTCACTGAACTAAACATTGCATGGAGTACCTTCATAGCCAATGATATATTTAGAGAGCCATCTACTCAGGATGCAAAAAATGTGCCTTCATCATCTCAGCCATCTACTTCCATCCCTACATCTCAGCCCATAGCATGTTCATCATCATCAGTTCACTCCCTTTCACCCATTTCACCTCCTTCATCTCCATCTCATCATGACATTGGATCACCTAGCAGGATTGAGGTCAGTGAGCCTAAGAGGGCTAATGTGATTGAGGTTAAGCCATTGCCAAAAACCTACCAGAGAGGTCACATGCATGTGTTTGCTCCACACATAGTGGAAGGGGCCATGCCTTCTACATCAACAAAGCAGGTGGACAAAGGCAAAGAAAAGGTGATTGAGGCGGAAATTCAGCGAGAGGTTAGACAAGAAGAAAACCTCCATATGACTGAGCATGATTTTGAGCTTGTTGACCTAGATGAGGATGAAGATGATAAAATCACTAGTACAGTCATCAAAGGTAGGGATAACAAGATTAGAGAGCTCCAGAATAATCTTTAGAGGTCCAAGTGTGTCATAAACTTCCTTGAGCATGAGAACCAGTAGTTGAAAACAAAACATACCATTGATGAGGTGAAATTCATCACTGCTCAAAAGGAGGCTGAAAAGGCCAAAGTTATGCTAGACGAGACACTTGAAAAGTATGGGGTGCTTGATGAACAAGATGAACAAGAATCGAGAATCAAACCTGGAACTAGAGGGCTGAAAAGAGCTCTAGCTCTAGAAAGACAAAAAGAGGCTCAGATTGTTGATCAACTAACCCTAAATGAGAAACTTGCAATGGTGATCAATGAAAATAGGGAGCCATGCCTTGACAGAGCCAATCAGCATTTGGAGAAGCTTTTGGAAAAGGCTAACAGAGACAATGACCTATTGAGGAGGAAGTTCAAGCATCATGCGCAAAAGGAGAAAATTGCAATGGCCAAGTTCAAAAGAGCCAATGCAAAGGTTGAGGCATTGACCATGCTAGAGGAGAAAAGAAAGTTAGACATACTTGCAGAGGCTTCACTCCAAGCCTAGCCACCCACAAACACTCTCTCCACCAATTTTGATGCATTTTGAAACATTTTTGCAAAATCTGTGTTTTTCAGAGTTTTTTATGAACAAGCACATATAAGAAATTAGGTCATATGCACAACACCCTAAGCACTGCGCAAATGTTTGGGGCACTTTTTGAGGAAAGGATGCCACCAATGGATTCCTAAGGAAAAATTCATTCCATAAAACCACTTTGAAAACCTTGATTTGTATATTTGACAGGTGTAAAGGGAAAAAAACTAGATAAAATCACATTTCCGCCCCTATTATGGATCAGTTTTGGGAGAATGAAATTTTGAGGGGTCAAATCATCTTCATTTTGAAAACTGGAGGCAGATTGAGAAAGAAGACTTGAAGGGTTTTCCAACAAGCCATCTTGGGCCTGATTTGGACACCTACAAGTCAAACAAAATCAGCGTTTAACAGGGAGGGCACACATGACACAACGAGGGCGCATATGACAGAAAAATGGCGCATATGACCATTTGATGATATTTTTGGTTTTTCATTGTAATTTTTTACTTTATCTCATAAATTGATATTTTTTCCTATGTCATTGAGCATGGTAATTGTAATTATGTTGTGGATAAGTTACCTAGGGGTAGATTCATTAGGTAAAATTTATCCTTATGTCAATTTAAATGAAATTAGGAATGAGTCACTTGGACCATCCTACACTTCAGCTTTCTGTGCAGAATTTTGTAAATCTATTCCTCACTTAATGTATTCGACCCCTGAGGATGAGTGAATGTTGTTTTGATGTCTATTTAGTCCCTTTCTTCACACTGAGCAAGGACTATTGATGTATATTTAGTCCCTTGGATGTTATCTCATTGATCAAGGACTATTGTACTCAATTTGGCCAGTTAATAAAGAAGAGTTGTAGCTATTTCTTGGGATACATGTGATATGATGTTTATCATTGTTTTTCCTCCAGTCTCATATGTTATAATGTGTTGTCTTTGTGTTCATTACATCTCTTTTGTATGATCTCTTTCAAGTTGATAGGAAGAATACATGCTTGCTCATGCTCTGTTTAGGGAAAGTTATCATAATTTGTGCATTTTCCTCTGTTTAGGAATAATACATCTCCCATGCTCTTCCTAGCTTCTCATCAGTATTAAAACCATCTCATCACGATAATTTTAAAGTGCTAATCCTTATGCCTACCTTGCCCCATTGAATCTCTGCAACCCTATCTCATTTGCCCTAACCTAGCTCCCTTGACCATACTTACATCTAGCAGCCCGACCAAAATCAATTATCAAAACCCCTGAACTCATACCTAGCCTAAAATCCTAATCCATTCAGCCTCCTAGGTTGTATTTTGTGGAGAGAGCCCTCCCCAACTTGGTAGGGCTAGCTACCAAGTTAAAAGGTTGGTCTGTGGTTACCTCTGTTGGGATTCCTTCTTTGGCCTTGGGAATCTAGCGAAGTGATAACACATGGTTTATCCACTGTTGTCGAAACGGAGTCCTCACAGCTACCTGTGGACACTATACATCGAATCAGTGAGACCATACCTCCTGAACTCGACATTGTTCAATTGGAAGTTGATCCGGATCCCATCGTTCTTTTACCAGAACATCTAGATCCCGAATTCGAACAACTGGAAGTTGTTCCTGTATCGATCGCTCCTCAGTCAATCATAGCCATTGAGTCTTCCCTTTCGTGCAGTCAACCACTTGAAATATATCTCGAGCTTGATGGTGAAATCCTTCCACCTGGTTTGATTTCGATTGAGGAAGAACCTCAACAAGAAACACACCCTTCAACTCTAATTCATTTTGGATCGGGGCTTTATCTTTATGAGTCTATTCCTCGATTGACTTAAACTGCTTATTTTGATCATGTTTCAATACAATTTCCCGTAGATCCTATAGGGTATACACTAGGTCGTTTGACCAAGGCTGAGTCAACATCTCTGGATGTACCATCTGTTACAGTTGTGACAACCACTACTGTTGCTACCTCGTCGATGTTTACTACGTCACCAGAGTCACATGTTTATGCTGGTCCTTCCACCCCACTAGATTACCAATCATTATCTGGAACCTACACTGGTGCATCCTCAAATCCATGGTCTTCACCCATGTCATCTTCTGGTATTTTATCTGGTACATCTCTAATGTGGCATGATCCTTTATATACATCTTCAATGCAACATCAAGCTAGCCCATCTGGGTATATTCCATCCAGTTCAATCTCAATTGGACTCCCACCATTTGGAGAACGATATATTCCATCTTATTAAACTCCTAATGCCGGGGGGAAACCTATGGTCACCCATTTTGATAATACTCCATCGTTTTATAGTCACCCAAATGTTGGAATGAATGTTTGTGAGTGGCAACCTATCCTGCCCGTTCAACCACAAATGGTTGTGCATTCATATCAACCGGTTCAACCTGTTGCACCTGATGAGCTCCATAATTAGACATATTTGGAGGGGTTAATGGTCACCTTTTTGCCTTCTTAGAACTATTTTTCTCGCATTTTTATTATAATTTGGTTTTATGATGCTAGTATAGGTGGTGATTAAGGCTAACATACTTTGAGTGCCTAATATGAGGCTGAGTGCAGAAAATCATGATTTATTAAGCATTTTTATAAGGATTTTATCATAAAGACTTGGAGGAGACAGTAAGGAGAAATTATTGGAGGATTTTCCACCCTCCTTAACTCTCAAAGGCAACCAAAAGATCCCAAATATTCCCTCTAGCAATTCGAATTCCAAAGGCAACCAAAGGATCCCCAAGGATTCTCTCTAGAAATTCGAATTCCAGAGGCAGCTAAGCACTCAATATTTATCTACTCGGAGTCAAGTGGACTCAATCACTATTTTCTAGGGAGTTGTTGGTAGCTGCCTTGTAGAATAAACAGAGCAGAGCTAGAGCTAGGAAGAGTTAGTCAGTTAGTCAATTCTTGTTGAAACTTTGTTGCAACCTATTGAGCTTTTTATTTTACTCAGTAATCAAAATTTCAAAGATGTATGAGGTTATTCTTTTATGAAATGAGCAGACTGATTTCATTCGATTGATTTAATTTTTAGAGAGCTAGGCTCGTGGGTTAGGGCCCAATCCATGTGCCTCAGCCTCTCTGTCGTTACTATCTTTTCCTTTCTTCCATTAAGCTAGTTTTGTTTTTTTTCATTCAATTAGTTCTGTTTTTAATAGTTTCATTTTTGTTTAGTTTTTCTTTTAGTGTGTTGTTGTAGTCCATTTTCTTGTGAGTAGTAGAATAGAGGAAAAAAAACTATGGTCAAGCCTCCCCTTCTCATCTCTGTCAATAGAGTTCGACCAAGGAAGACCTTCCCACAAGGCAAAATTTGCTTTCTGTTTGAGTTTAGGGAAGAAATTGCATTACCAAGTCCGAGTCTCTCTTTCACTGTTTTTATCACGCATTTTTGTCTGCTTTCTGGGCATGAATCCGTAGGTGTGTTACACTTCTGAGCACTGCTAGTGCGCCTCCATTCCCTCCTATTTTCCACTTCTTTTTACTGTTGCACCCACCTTTTATTCCCAAAAACACATAAAAAACCCCTTAATCATGCCTCATTCCTTTGTCTTTTGTTATTCACGATTGCCTTACCTTCTTAACGCAAAACACTTGAAAACCATTGGAATTTGACCTTCTACCCTTGCTCCTTGAACTTCCCGCTACCATACTTCACTCATCGCAGATCACAGTTTTCATTTGATTCCGTTAACACTTTCTGCTTCCAAACCTCGATTGCGAAATATTGCAATCGCATTTCGGTACTGCACAAAAACCATTCAAAAACATCAAAAAACTCGACTTCCACCCTTGCTCCTCGAATCTACCGCTACCGTACATCACACTTCACAAATTGCGACATTTCCCTGTTTTCTTTAACACTTATCACTTCTGAATGTTGATGCGATATTGCTACCGCATCGTAGGTCACTCATCGCAACCTTTTTGTTTCTTTATTTAACACTTACTGCTCCAAATCTGCGATATTACGATTGCGATATGGTCCCACCTCCACATCACCACTTTTCCTCGCACATTGCAAATCCTGGTTTTTGTTTTTTCTTTAACGCTTACCGCTCCAATTTTGCGAAGTTGCGATTACGATATTGCATATCACAAATTTTGCCTCCATTGCATCTCCGCCATCACACTCCTTAATTCATTCCACTCCAAATCCATTTATGCGCTATAATAAATATTTTTATCAGGTTTAAACCCCCGCTTTTAAGTTAAATGAGTTTCCTTTCTGTCATTTCTTTTCTGCAAATTAAATTAGTTTCATTCTTGTCATTTATTTTTAGCAATTTAGTTTAGTTTCCTTTCTGTCATTTGCTTCTAGCAATTTACTTTCCAATTCTTATCATAGTTTAAGAAATAGCACCCTTTCATAAAGCAGAAGTGGATGACATGACCAAATTTCATATGTTGTGTATACAGCACTGTCACCTCCAAGTTTGTATGAACCCCGAGTTGAGAAAGTAAAGTAAGGTAGCCCCTGGGAGTTGCAGCACTCTCGGTGCAATACCAAGGCACACCAGGACCCACATCTATTCCACTTGTTAATACTTCATTACCCCATGTTACAGGCTCAGTTGGTTGTACCTCAACCATCTCATGCGGGTCCTTCAACCCATTACCCTCAAGTTTTGGGCCACTAGACTCCAACTCCTTCGACTGGTTTACAACAACCACCTGTATTCGAAATCTTTCATTCACATGCTGGATTACCCTTTTATTGGATGTCACAGGCTCCTCCTAGTCTTACCTCTTCACAACCGGGTCCAAGCTCTTATGGTTTGGGCTATAATCTTGGTGGGCAGTCACCTTGGCAACCGCAACCTCAAATGCCACAACAACAATCCCAACAACAAACAAATTACCCAGGTCTTGGTCAACAGATCCCTCAAGCGTTTGGTCATCAAAACAACCCCTATCTAAGTTACCAATAGAAAATTCCTTATGTTGGTTCTCAAAAGCCTGTTTCCCAAGCAATTCAATCATATCTTGGTTATGCTCAACCTGACTTGAATTGACAGTTGCCCTTTGTCGTAACTTTAGAATTTCCTGATTTAAACCAGCTTATCAACGATCCCATCAACTATTCTCCTTGGTGGCCGGTGATACCACATAAATTACCCTCTGACATTCCTAAATTCAATGGAAACCCTAGAGAAGAGTCGTCAATGCATGTTATGACTTATCATTTGTGGTGCTCATCCAACTCCTTAAATGATGACTTTGTTAGAATACATATTTTCCAGCATACACTTACTAGTCTGGCTGTGAAGTGGTACATTGAATTACCATGAGCTTCATTTGATAACTCCACTGCCTTAGCTACTACCTTTTTGACCCACTTTCAGTTACCCATATGATATGAAACTGGAACAGAACTGCTGACCAATTTTAAACAAACAACTGCTACTCACATTTATGATCATATTCATGAGTGGTATCATCGTCGTAGAATGGTCAAAACTTTTTCTCATGATCAGCTCATCGCTGAGTGGTTTATTAAGTCCTTATTGCCATCTATCACCGAGGATGTATTTAAAGGTAGCGTCGTCACTGAAGAGTGTTGGGTGTGGAGCCTAATTTTCATCCTGATTCAAAGATCCTTATTTTAGTCGGATGTATACCCCATGAAAACTGTACACCCCTGCAGCAGGGAGGACTTTCCCCCCCGGCGGGGTCCCGGGGGGCTGACCCCCCGGCTGGGGGATCCGGGGGACAACGGTCCCTCGGCAGGGGTTTCAGGGACAGTGCCCTCGAAGCTAAAAACAGATGTAAATTTGCCTTGTAAAATTATAGTAATTTCTAGTTAATCTGGGCTATTCATTAGGCAGATGATTTGACGATAGAAATTATGTTTAGTTTATGGTTTTTGCCCTAGAAGGCAACCCCTCGCTTTGTATGAGGGTATTGTATTACGACTGTGTATTGTATGAGTATTCTCAGAGCAAGAAACAGAGAGGGAGACTGTGAGAGAGAATGGATGATATTACAGCGGATTTTCTGTAAGGTTGTATCTCTTCATTTTGCTGGATAATAGAAAGGAAGGACTGGCTGTTCGGGGTGGACGTAGCCCAAACTAGGTGAACCACGTATATCTGTGTGTCTCTGGTTTTATGTGCTTATGTTTTTTGCATATTTTATGTGTTGCATTGCTCTATAATATATAATTTTCTAACAACTAGTATCAGAGTCGAAGGTCTTTTGGTTGATAAACTCGCAGGAAGGAAGGGTTCCTGGTTCGAGTGGGAACAATGGTGGAAGATGGTAAGTTTAGGGTCGAGAAATTTAACGGCAAAAACTTCCCGCTTTGGAAGATGCAGATGGAAGATTATCTGTATCAGAAAGATCTGTACCCACCATTGAGCGGAAAAACAAAGAAGCCGACGGTTATGACAGACGCAGAATGGGAGATTCTTGATAGAAAGGCACTCGGAACAGTACGGTTGTGCCTCGCGGCATCGGTAGCTTTTAATATTTCGAAGGAAACAACAACAGAGGGTTTGATTAAGGCATTGGCGAAACTATATGAAAAACCCTTGGCCTCAAACAAGGTATTTATCATGAAACTTTTATTTAATATGAAGATGTTGGAAGGTGGATCTGTTGCAGACCATTTAAATGATTTTAATACAATTACCAGTCAGTTAAGTTCTGTAGAGGTAAACTTTGATGATGAAGTTAGGGCTCTTTTATTTCTGTGCTCATTTCCAGAAAGTTGGAACGGTTTAGTTATGGCCATTAGTAACTCTGTCTCTGGATCTAGTACTTTAAATTTTGATGATGTTGTTGGTGCTATCCTTAGCGAGGAAATGCGACGGAAAAGCTCTGGCGAGACATCGGGTAATGCTTTGAGTGTAGAGTCTAGGGGAAGAAGAATGGAAAGAGGAAAGAGCTTAGGATATCGCAATAAATCAAGGAAAGGCAGATCCAAGTCCAGATCGGGGATAGTGTGCTGGAAATGCAGAAAGAAAGGACACCTAAAGAAATAATATAAATCTCAAAAGGGAAAAGAAGGAGACGCACAAAAAAAAAAATCATGAAGCAAATGTGACAGGTGATGTGTTACAAGATGCTTTGATTCTTTCTTTCGAAAATGTTATTGATTCTTGAGTTGTAGATTAAGGGGCCTCATTCCATGCCACACCTGATAAGAAATATTTTCATGACTATGTTCAAGGAGATTTTGGACAAGTCGGTTTGGGTGATGATAAAACCTGTAAAATTATTGGAATGGGTAAAGTTCTTGTAAAACAACAGAAATGAAATAAATGGCTATTAAAGGAGGTAAGGCATGTTCCAGATCTGAAGAGAAATCTAATTTCAATAGGGTAGTTAGGCGGTGAAGGTTGTGTGACAAATTTCATAGATAAAACTTAGAAGGTCACCAAAGGAGCCCTGGTAATAGCAAAAGGCGAAAAGGTTGGTACATTGTATTTATGCAATGGTATTTCTAACTCTGTTAATGCTTTAACTTCAAAAGGAGCAGATGCAGCATTATGGCATCATAGGCTCGGACACATGAGTGAGAAGGGAATGAAGATTCTGCACTCAAGAAATTTGTTGCCAGGATTGAAGAATGTTGATTTGGATTTCTGTGAGAATTGCATTTATGGAAAACAAAAGAGAGTCAAATTTCTCAGAGTTGGGAAAGAAAAGAAGAGCGAAAAATTGGAGCTTGTGCATACAGATGTATGGGGACCTGCTCGGGTATCATCTCTCGGTGGCTCTCGTTATTATGTTACTTTTATTGATGATGCAACTAGAAAAACATGGATTTATTGTATTCAGAATAAATCTGATGTATTTGATATTTTCAAGAAATGGAAAGCTTTGGTTGAGATTGAGATAGGAAAGAAGTTGAAGTGTCTCAGATCAGACAATGGAGGTGAATATTGCAGCAAAGAGTTTGATAGGTATTGTTCAGAGCATGGAATTCGTAGAGAGAAGACAGTTCCAAGAACACCACAAGAAAATGGTGTGTCAGAGAGAATGAAAAGAACAATCATGGAGCGTGCAAGGTGCATGAGATTTCATGTAGGATTGCCTTTACAATTTTGGGCAGATGCTATAGATACTGTTGTTTATCTAATAAATAGAGGACCTTCAAGTTCCTTGGATGGTGGTATTCCAGAGGAAGCATGGACAGGTAAAAAGGTAAACTACTCTTTTTTAATGCCTTTTGGCTGTGAGGCCTTTGTCCATATTAATAAAAAAACAGAACAAAGCTTGAGGAAAAATCAAATAAATGTACCTTTATTAGATATGGTGTTAATTATTTTGGTTATCTCTTATATGATTATGAAAATCACAAAATCATTAGGAGCGGAGATGTAATATTCAATGAAAAGGTATTGTATAAGAATCAGTTGCAGGAAAAGAAACAGGAAAAGGAAAATAAAGAATACACAGTTCTTGATGAGATCATAGAAAAAGTAAAGGTGCTTGAAAATAATAACAATCAACAACCACAACAACAACAACCACCACAACAGCAACAGGCACCTCAAACACCTGAAAGTGGTGTCAGAAGATCTACTAGGATAAGTAGACCCCCTGAACAATACTCTCCTTCATTATATTATTTATTGTTGACTGATTCTGGTGAACCTGAATGTTATGAAGAAGAAATGCAGGTTGAAACCAGGAATAAGTGGTAGCTAGCCATGGAAGAAAATATGGACTCCCTAATGCATAACCAGACTTGGGACTTAGTCAGGTTGCCCGCAGGTAAAAATACACTGCAGAATAAATGGGTTTATAGGCTGAAGGAAGAAGATGGAGGAAAACAAAGGTACAAAGCTAGACTTGTGGTCAAGGAGTTTGCACAAAAGAAAGATATTGATTTTAAAGAAATTTTTTCTCCTGTTGTTAAGATAATTTCAATCAGAACTATTTTGAGTCTTGTAGCAACGAAAGATTTACATGTTGAACAGTTAGATGTAAAGACAACATTTCTCCATGGAGATTTGGAGGAAGAGATCTATATGGAGCAACCAGAAGGATATGAGGTCAAAGGGAAGGAAAAATTAGTGTGCAGGCTAAAGAAGAGCTTGTATGGCTTAAAACATGCTCCAAGGAAATGGTATCTAAAATTTGACAAGTTTATGTGTGAACAAGGTTATACTAGATGTCACTCTGATCATTGTGTTTATCTGAAAAAGCAAAATGATGGCAGCTGTATTATATTGTTATTGTATGTAGAGGACATGCTTGTTGCAGGGTCAAACATGCAGGAAATAAATGTGCTCAAAATAAAATTGTAAAATTCATTTGCAATGAAGGATTTGGGAGCTGCAAAACAAGAACTAGAGATAGGAAAAATCGCAAATTAACACTGTCTCAGAATGAGTACATACAAAAGGTGTTAAAAAGATTTAATATGCAGAATGCAAAATGCAAAACCAGTTAATACACCTTTTTCTATCCATTTCAAACTTAGTAAGGAGATGTGCCCCAAGACCTAAGAAGAAATGGACTATATGTCTAAAGTTCCATATGCATCAACAGTTGGAAGCTTAATGTATGCAATGGTCTGCACAAGGCCTGATATTGCACATGCAGTGGGAGTTGTAAGCAGGTACATGAAAAATCCGGGAAAAGAACATTGGATGGCAGTAAAATGGATTCTCAGATATTTGAGAGGTACCACAAATCAAGCATTATGCTTTGGTGGTTCAAACATTGCTCTACAGGGATATGTTGATGCAGATATGGCAGGTGACAGAGATAATAGGAGGAGCACTATAGGATATGTATTTACTGTAGGTGGAACAACTGTTAGTTGGGTTTCAAAAATCCAAAGTGTTGTTGCACTTTCAACAACAAAAGCATAGTATGTTGCTGCTACAGAGGCTAGTAAAGAAATGATTTGGTTACAAAGGTTTATGGATGAATTGGGTAAGAATCATGATATGGGCACGTTATACAGTGATAGCCAAAGTGCCATTCATCTTGCAAAGAACTCAACATTTCATTGCAGGACTAAACACATACAGCTCAAGTACCATTTCATACAGTCAATATTGGAAGATGGACAGTTGAAGTTGGAAAAGATACACACTAGCCAGAATCCTGCAGATATTCTAACGAAAGTTGTAACTAGGGAGAAACTGAGAATATGCTCAGTTTCAATTGGTCTTCAAGGATGACGATAAAGATGAGAAACAACCAGGTCCAAAGAGGAGTCATTTTCTAGCAAATGAAGCAGCGGTGGAGTTGCTACAATCAATCTCCAAGTGGGAGATTGTTGGGTGTGGAGCCTAATTTTCATCCTGATTCAGAGATCATTATTTTAGCCGGATGTATACCCTAGGAAAACTATACACCCTTGCAATGGGGGGGACTTGTCCCCCCCCCCCTGCGGGGTCCCGGGGGGGTCCAGAGTCCAAAGGTCCCGGGGGCAGTGCCCCTGAAGCTAAAAACATATGTAAATTTGCCTTATAAAAGTATAGTAATTTCTAGTCAATCTGGGCCGTTCATTAGGTGGATGATCTTACAGTAGAAGTTATGTTTAGTTTAGGGTTTTCTGCCCTAGAAGGCAACCCCTCGCTTTGTATGAGGGTATTATACTGCGGCTGTGTATTGTATGAGTATTCTCAGAGTGAGAAACAGAGGGGGAGACTGTGAGAGAGAACAAAGGATATTATAGCGGATTTGTTGTAAGGTTGTGTCTCTTCATTTTGCTAGATAATAGAAAGGAAGGAATGGTTGTTCGAGGTGGACGTAGCCCAAACTCGGTGAACCACGTATATCTGTGTCTCTTTGGTTTTATGTGTTTTGTGTGCTTGTGTTTTCTGCATATTTTATGTGTTGCATTGCTCTGTAATATATAATTTTCTAACAAAGAGTAGGTCATTGCTTGTGCCCAATACTTAGATTTGATTTATACTCGGTGTAGCACACTTTATGAAAAATTTACAAACACGATACGATCACATTTTACTGTTCCCTCCATCTGGTAAGGACTCTCATGCCGACGACGTTATGATCGATTCTGCAAACACTCACAACTCTACTACATCTGATCCCGCACCTTCTTTCGAAATTCATGTCGTGTCATCTGACAAAGGCAAAAGAGATAAGCAACCCGGAAACAATAAAAAAGGGAAAGCGAAGAAAAAGCAAAATTCAACCCCGCAGGAACGATCGTTTGATTAACAATATGGAAATAATCGGAAACCTCATTACCCTTGCTTGATATGTAATGAGGAGCACTTTGTTCAAGACTGTCCTCACCACGCTGAAGTCTCCAAATTTCTTAAGACCTCGATTGCATCTGCTGTGTTGACAAATCCTCTTCCGAATCTAGACACAAACATGGTTGCTACGGATCCCGCTTCTAGTTCCCACGTTCTTATGCTGTCTGTCACAAAGCTAAAAATTAATGTTTTGGTGTCTACGTGAAATAAAGATTACGGTAGTCAGGCTACTAATAAACCTACTACCTTGACCATGAATCTGTCCATTGAATCAATTCCACCTACTATTATTCAAGACTTAACAATAAAGCCACCGAAG
Source organism: Pinus albicaulis (assembly GCA_034641835.2). Taxonomy (NCBI): domain Eukaryota; kingdom Viridiplantae; phylum Streptophyta; class Pinopsida; order Pinales; family Pinaceae; genus Pinus; species Pinus albicaulis. The sequence goes on along the minus strand of CM076584.1, from coordinate 566,580,047 downwards.
GGAGTCGTCCACAAATCGACATTCAATCCTTGAGCCCGAGCAGCTCAAAATTATAATATAGTTGAAGATCTAGCTCAGTCACCTTAAGTTATGTCGATGCTTGAGGTGCTTCAAAAAATTTCCCTCCTAGAAGCAAGATTTGTTGTCGCCAATTGGTGGAATTGACCTGACAAATTCCAATCTTGTAGTCTTTAATCATACGGGCTATGTGCCACAATTACCAGCTGAATTAGGATTCTCGATCCAATTAAATGTTCTCAATCACCTTGTTCATTGCACTATTATTGATGAGGGATCATCTACTTACATTATGTCTCTAAATTGTTGGAAGTCACTTGGCTTGCCTTGCTTATCTCAATCGCCTACGATTTTGAAAGCTTTTGACGGTTGTAGATATAAGCCTTGCAGTATCATCAATAACTTGCATGTCGAACTAGGGGGAAAAAATGTAACTGTTGAAGTTGAGGTCGCTGACGGACCCCTTGAATATAGCATTTTACTCGAAAGGCCATGGGTTTATGCTATTAATGTGATCGTTTCTACTAACTTTAGAATGATCGCCTTCCCTGATAAAGGCATTATCACAATCATCAATCAACTCTCCTTCTTTGCATCTAATTCCAAGGTAACTGGAATCTGTCAAACCAGGAGGTAACTCCCCAAATCAGAATGTTTATTAGATGAGGAATGTGCATGTATTTATACATGGAGGTGAGGTTATTGGGATTCATCTCCCAATGACTCTTGGCCTTCCTTATTTCCTAATATTATTTATTATACAATATTACATATCCACACCCAACCCATAGGATTAGGTGTCAACATTCCCCCCTTTAATCCGAAGGGATGTTGGTGAGTCCAAGCATCGATCTGAACTTTTCAAACTTTTCTTTGCCAAGTGCTTTGGTGAAGATATCAGCAATTTGCTCATTTGTGGAACAATGATGTAGATGGATGGTTTTGGCCTGAACATGATGTCGAATTAGATGGTATTTTGTATTGATGTGCTTTGTTCAATCATGGAACTTTGGGTTATTGGCCAAATTTATTGCAGAATTGTTGTCTATCATGAGTGGTGTGGAATACATTTGTTTCATCTGCAAATCTTCCTGGATTTTCCTGAGCCACACAATTTCCTTTGTTGCTTCAGCTGCTGCCACATATTCTGCCTCGGTCGTGGAATCTACTGGAACTGACTATTTGCATGATCTCCATGAGACAGCTCCTGATCCAAGACTCATGGTGTAACCTATAGTAGACACCCCTGTTTCTTTGTCGCCATCAAAGTCTGAATCAAAGTATCCGATCAAGCTGAAGTCACCTACCTGCATATATTTGAGTCCAAAGTCTTGAGTCCCCTTCAAGTACCTTAACACTGTTTTTGCAGCAGACCAATGTCCTTCACAAGGTTTTTGCATGAACCTTGAGAGGATTCCAACAGCAAATGAAATGTCATGTCTGGTGGTGGTCAAGTAGATAAGACTTCCTATAAGTTGTCTATACTTAGTTGCATCCTCGAATTCCTTCCCTTCAATAGATGTGAGCTTCAAGTTTTGTTCCATTGGAGTGGTTAAGGGATTGCATTCATCCATGCCAAACTTGTTTAAAAGATCTCTAATGTACTTCTTTTGAGAAAGAAATATATATTTAGGATGTTGAATTACTTCAATACCCAGATAGTAATGAACATGACCCAAATCAGTCATTTCAAAACCTTTCTTCAATTCTTTCTTCATGGATGAAATATAGCTCTCATTGTTCCCTGTTATCAAAATATCATCTACATATACCACAAGATATACAACTGTTTTTCCAACTTTCTTAACAAATAAAGTTGCATCATCAAGATCAAAATGTTTGAAGTCAAGTTTCAGAAGATGCTCGATTAATTTCTCATACCAGGCTCGTGGTGCTTGCTTGAGGACATACAAGGATTTTATAAACTTGCAAACTTTGTGTTCTTGACCCTTTACCACAAATCCTTCTGGCTGGGACATATAAACTTTCTCCTTTAGATCTCCATTCAAAAAGGTGATTTTTACATCCATCTGATGGACTTTCCATCCATTTTGAGCTGCTAGGGCAAAGAGAGTCCGAATGGTGGTCCATTTTGCTGTGGGAGCAAAAGTTTCTTCATAATCGATTCCTTCTTTTTGTGCGAAACCTTTTGCCACAAGCCTGGCCTTGTGCTTGTCAAGTGAGCCATCTGCTTTATACTTGTTCTTATAGACCCACTTACAGCCAATTGGTTTTGTTCCCAAAGGTGGATCAACCAACTTCCAAGTGCCATTCTTTATCAAGGCATCATACTCCTTTTGCATCACTTCTTTCCATTCATCATGAGAAGCGGCTTCTTTGAAGGAATTTGGTTCATGATCTGTAGACAAACTCAATTCACAGTTATAAGCAATATCCATATCAACAGGAGAATCAGAATTATCTACATCACCTTTGATTTGTTGAGTGGAACTTCTTGTTCCTATTTTTCCAACCTCATCAAGATGAACATTCTCCAGTGTCTTTGTCAACCATTTGGGAGGACCTTTCAGAGATGGCCCAGGTTGCTCACTTGACTGAGTTGGGAATGATTCAAGATTCAATCTCCCAATTCTTTCAATCACATCATTCAATGTGTCATCCGTGGTTGTTTCTTCATGTGGGGGAGAGAGTGCTTCAGGACAAACAACGTGTTATGAATAGAGGTTGGTAATATGGTGGTATTCAAAGCAGCGTGGAGGCGGTATATGGTGGGCGGAGAGGGCTGAAAGGCCACGGGGAGAGGAGCAACGTATTACAACAAGCTGTAGAGGGCGTAATGGATATGAATGATAGCATATGACAGAAGAGCCGTCTTTATAACTGTTACAGCGTATAAAGCCGGGTCATTTTTGTGCAGGCGTATAACTGTGACAACGTATAAAGGATGTGGGATGTAGGAGCATATGTTAACAGAGCATATAAATGGAGTGACAACGTATTAAAGTTGGGCCTTGGGCGGTGTCGACATTGGGGATAGCGCAGTGGACAGCTAAATGGAGGAGATGTATTATATAACAAAGTGTTGTAGTCGACAGCTAAATATATGACTGTGTTGCAAGTAAACCAGGAGTCGAGGGCGAGTATATATGAGGGAGGTATGTGCAGGTTAGACAGGTAAGCATAGGGACTGTGTGTAGATGGGGAGGGGTGTGATTGCAGATGCGTAGGTGTTGGGGAAGAGGGGGGGCCGTAAGGCCAGGAACTGGAAAGAGGGGAGGCCGAGAGGCCGTTTTAAAAAAACTGGAATGACAGAGATGCAGGTGCTGAGTTGCAGGAACTGCAGAAATTGCAGGGGCTGCAAAATAATCAGATATTGTAGGAGCTGAACCTGCAGAAGTCAGAGACTGTAGAATTTGCAGAGATAGAAAAAAAATGCAGAATTTTAGTATAGCAATTTAATTGAGCAGCAAAAACTAGCATAAAAACTGACTGAGCAAAGGAATGAGGGAGTTACACCACAGGAAAAAATGCCAATAGTGGGACTGGCTCTGATACCATGTCAAACCAGGAGGTAAATCCGCAAATCAGAATGTTTATTAGATGAGGAATGTGCATGTATTTATACATGGAGGTGAGGTTATTGGGATTCATCTCCCAATGACTCTTGGCCTTCCTTATTTCCTAATATTATTTATTATACAATATTACATATCCACACCCAACCCATAGGATTAGGTGTCAACAAAA
>CM076584.1:566484677-566576221 GCA_034641835.2 Pinus albicaulis | reverse complement strand
TTAGATCTGGGTGAGATCAACAGTGGAACTTAAATCGCACCCAGCGGTATATCGCACATCGGCGATTTTAGTGTTTAGTGCTAAGACTTCGTGATGCAGGAGCATTAGACTCGGGAAAATACTTTGTATTTTTATTAAACCTAGGGTTCTCATGTTTTTGAGAAAATATTAATTTATGTAAATATTAATGAGTGATTAAATTATATTTGTAATAAATTATTGTGAGGATTTGTAAATGTTTCCAAATAATTGGAAAACATGAGAGAAATTAGACTTGAGATATTTAAGAATTAATTATGAGCCTAAGTTAGATTTAGTTTCAAGATTTTAGGGATAAAATCCTAGATTGTAGGGGTGTTGAGATATTTGAGGACTTTGTTGAGTGATTAAAGGGATTTGAACCTAAATTGGTTCAATTCAATTTGTATAAATTAATGAGCTCAAAGGAAAAAGAAATCAGGAGAGAATAGATAGTGAGGTTTAGACAACAAAGTTTGCAAGCCTACGGGCTTTTGTAAAAGGGCCATTGATTTGAAAATCTGGCCATGAACCAAGAATGGTTTTTGTAATTTTTTTCATTTGATTATATCGATGAGGAATTTGTGTTGGAATTTCTGTGTGAATTATATACGTTGCTGGTTAAGTTCGGCTTCAAGAATGTTTGAATTTTTGTGAAATAAGCATATGGGGTGAGAATCGATTTTAAGTTAATATCGATTCATGCTGGAGTTGAATTAAATCTGCATTTGTTGGAAAAGACACAAGAAAAGGGATCGGTCATCGTGGAGGAGAGTTGAATCGAAGTTCAATTCCAATGGGTATTTCATATCGGCTTTGAAGAAATCGATTTCACTAGTTGCTTAATGCATTGGTTAAATGGCAGATTGTAATATATAGAATATATACAGCGTTGAAGAGCTATATTCTCAATGTGAAGTCGAGCCAGCGTGCTCGGGAGATACTCAACAACGCACAAGGAAGTTAGGCCTGTCAAAGGTTGTTCGACGCAGGTTCTAAACAAAGCATGTGATGAAGTCTCTTACATAAGAGGCGCAAAATTCGTTTTATACTCTATCTATTTTGAATGAAACAGTGAATCGATCAGTGGTAGAGGCGCCTTAATGAAGTCTTAAAATCGACCTGTGAGTTAATTGAATATGCCGGGAACAAAACATTAAGTCAAATCCATGGGAGACTGATAGGGTAAATTGTTGAAGTGAAGCGAAACTTGGTTGATAAGGAATTAAACCTGAAGTCAATCTCAACGTTGAAGAAGTTGCGTTGAGTAATTATTTATAAAGAATTTAGAAGGTTCGCTGAAATTATAATTGGGTCATTGATCTTCAAATAAGATGGATGAGACAGTGATATTTGAATCACTACTATGAACTCACTGTATGAGGGAGACATGTGAGCCGAAGTCACGGCAGAATTAATACACAAACTATGTGATTAAGTGAAGAATGGATCTTTAAGGCACGAAGGAATCGACTTATTGAAGGTTGGTCTTATAGCAGAACCGATTTGCAGCGATGAACTAGTAACCAGTCAGTATGTGTTGGAAGAACAGCATTGAAGAAGTGATGGATGAATCTATGCCATCGTAGAGGTATTGTGAACATTTTTGAAATCAATCTTCAGCATTTGGGATGCGCAGAAAGGGTGGATTTGTTCGAAGAATGCAGAGAGTCTTCGCACAACAAGGTGAGAGCATCAGCGTTAACCGTGGAGCTGAAGGTGAACACAAATTGCGTTGGAAGGAGTAACAAAGGTAAAATTAGAAGTTCGATTGAAGTTTGGATATGCGTTGGGCCAATGCACTATTAATATTGATGAATTTGATGCGATGGCTTAAAGCATCAGCCGGTGAATGGGTAAGATGCGTTGAATAGCCATAGAGCTATAGTTGTTGGTTAATAAAATGCCAATATATATTTTGATGTTTAATATGCCTAGCGATAGAGCTATAGTTGAGACTTGAACAAAGATATATGTTGTTAACATTTAGATGGTGAGAGCATATTTGGGAATGGTGAACCCATTTAAATTTTAATTAAAATTTGAGGATTTAAATAAAACCATTGGGTTTTAAAAGTCTTTTCCTAGGACTTTTGGGAAAGGTTTTCATTGAGAATTCACTGGGTTTTGTATGGTTCCATAACCATAAGGTCATATTTGAAAGAGAGTTTCTCTATTTATGTAATGATTTTATAATCATAGTGAAATGATTGTTAAGGAGGAGCTTCCGCGAATGATAGTGTATGTAATTTCCCGGAATTGAAGTTTTATTTGAGCAGTTATTAAGATGCATTTTTATATGCATGAGAATGGGAGAGATTCTGGGTTTTGCAAGGTTTTCTTGCATCACTTCACACGATAAGTTATTTAAGTTGCGATGCAAAGTGCGGGTGACGACAAGATGACTTGGCAGTGATGTGGCAAGCTGATGTGGCCCTGACCCCACAGATCGCATGTAATTTATGATGACATGGAAGTGATGTGGCGGTGACATGGTAGGGTGACGTGGCATGACGACATGGAGATGACGTGGATCTAGCCCACATAACACACATCGCATATCACAAAAGGTAATAGATACTTGTTATTGCTATAAGCTAAAACTTGCAAAGTGCGATAAAGAGGATGAGACACAATGGAGCTTCAAAGCTAAAGTCTAGAGAATTTAAATTATGGTGTGGGACCCACTCGCATACTCCACATCGCAATCAACGATTCTTACAGTTATATGTTAAGGCTTCGCAAGTTATATGTTTTAATGTGCAACGTGCGATAAGGAGTTCGTGATTTGCGAAATCGCAGAATCGCAAGTATTGTGAAATCTGTAAATTGGTAAAGTTGCAAAGTGCGATAAAGAGGCCCGGATGCGATGTAGTTTCAAAGGAAAAATACAAAGGATTTCAAATCCATATGTAAACATTTTTCTGTGTTAAATTACATCAGAGGAGGAAAAGAGATTATAACATAAAATCCATGGAACGTCGAAGTGTGAAGTGCGATTTGTGAAGAGGACGCGATGCGGCTCAGAGGTGAATATTAATATATTTCAGGTCCAAGGTTTAATGTGTTTACGTTGGTTTTATGAAGAAAACCATGGAAGAGGAGGTTGACCCAGGTTACAAAGGAAAGGCTTGAATGCATGAAAAAGGACCCAGAGCTCATGCAGAACAATGTTATAGGGTTGTGTCTGTGAGTTAAACGGAAAGGTTGAACGCAAGAGAATGGACTCGGGTAGAGAGACCCGACAGTGCATACAAAGAATGTTAAACGTTGTGGTTAAATATAATAGGCGGAGTCAGGAAAAATAAGGGTATAGTAGCATTGTTTGAAACGTAATAATTGGGTCAAGTCGGGCTAAGATAGTAATGTTGCAACACAGTTGGAAATATAACAGCAGGCAGAGAAGACAAAGGGACAGCAGACAAAGAAGACAAGATGAACAGAAAACCAAAGAAGATGAAAGGGTTGAATTGAAATATTATTGTTACTGTAAATGTAAGTTCAATGATTATTTTATACTGTTTTTTATGCAAAGGCAAGTCTCTGTAGGCATAGGAAAAACGACATGAGTGTTGTAATGATTATTTCTAATGTAATAACCTGAACTAAAGTGTAAGGAATCGAATGGGTGGAAGGAAAAGAGTCATGCCTATTCACTTCATATTCCCATAGAGAATGAAAAGAATCATGAATTTATCTGTATAAAACAGGTAATATCCATGTGCATAAGGTTACGAAAATTACGAGAGAGAGAGAGAGAGAGAGTGCAGCAGAATTGAAGAGAGTTGAAGATTGTTAGAAAGCTACAGAATGGAAGAGAGCAGAAGAATATAAGAAAGATGCAAAAGGTTGGAGAGTGAAATAATAAGAGAAGACTGATAGAGATGATGTGCATATCAGGAGCTGATATGAAGCATATATGAAGGCTGAAAAGGCAGCAGTGAAGAAGGAGTAAAATAGAGTTGATATCCATGTAAATCATCATATGATTTTATTGTAGTGTGAGGGAGTTGGTGCTTCCATATCAAGTTGTAGCTTGATATATGTCCAGTTGTAGTTGGTTGAGGTAGGATCCTCCTGTGGATTGTAGCCTGCAGAAAAATACATGGGAGTTGGTGCTTCTGTTTCAATTTGTAGCTTGATAGATGTCCAGTTGGAGCTGGTTGAGGTAGGAGCCTCCTGTGGGTTGTAGCTTACAGAAAATAGATGGGAGTTGGAGCTTCCTTGCAAGTTGTAGCTTGTAGAATTTGAGGTAGTAGCCTCCTGTAGGTTGGAGCCTACAAAAAATAAGTGGTGAGAGGGATTTGGAGCTTGCCTTTGCATCACAACAATAACAAGATGTGGTTTTCTCCCTTATGGGTTTCCACTTATATCTGTTGTCTATGTGCTTGATGATTATGTGTTGATGTGATGTTTTAATATCCTTAATTACTTTCTATACACACATTAAGTTTTTTGATTCATTATGTATTAAGCTGCTTATGAACTAAAGGTGTAATTGAGTTGAATGAAAAGAGTTTTAAATGTCCATGAATGTACTAAAATGATTCAGTCCCCCCTATCAGTTTAGCTCGGAGTTCATCATCTTCTTCTTACATATAGAAACTAATTGTTGGAGGTATGCCTTACCTCTATTGAAGATGATATCATATCCCTTGTCATCAAGGGTAGCTACCAAAACAAGATTTTCCCTCAATCCTAGAGCGTAGAGAACATCTATGAGATGAAAAGGATTACTCGACTCCCTCTAAAAATTGCAGTACCAACTCCTCTAGATGCATATTTACCATCATCTCCTAGCTCAATATGAAAATTCATGTCCTCCTCCTTAAGGTGGTTGAAAATCTTCTTGTTCCTGGTCATGTGGAAGGATGCTCCTAAATCAATATACGATATATTTCTATCTATTGAGCTTGCCATGCAACCAATCAATGAGAAATATTTCTCGAACTTGGTATAAAAATGCATACACCTCTGCTAATGCAACTACATGATCCTCATTGGACTCTTTCTTCCACTTAAGGCAATCAGTTTCATATTGTCCAAACTCAGGGTAATGGAAGCACTTGATCTTGCTTAGATCCTTCTTCTTGCCCTTCTGACTATGCTCAACCTCTCCTTGGCACTTTTTTCCCTTGGCCTTGCCTGCGAGGGCAAGGTTCTCCTCGCCCACTCTTGTAATTGATATACCAACTATAGTCCCTCTTCATATCTCTTCTTGAATGCAATCAATCCAAAACCTTTCCCAATTGAGAAAATTATCTCTCCCACTAACAACATCCTGGAAGCCATGCCTAGAATTGTGAATTCCAAGTAAGGAAAAACACACAAGGTCATGATCAGATACAATCATGCTCACGCCACCCATTTCATATCGTACCTAAGTGAACCTTGACAAATATGTGATGATGGGCTCATCCTTTCTCATCTGGATTCTCCTCATCTTCTCTTTAAGATCAAGCTTCCCCGTATCACTGGTACTTTGATATAACTTTAAGATGGCATCAAACATATCATATGTTGTTTTTTTCTCATAGATATGAGGTATTATATGATCTTTTACCCATCCTAGAATAATCCTCCTTGCCTTGATATCATTCTTTTTATGCTCTGCCAATTGTTGGGGATCTTGAGTTGTCATTATTGCCTGCTTGATGAACTCTCCCACCCCATTATCTTCAATTACTATCATGATCCTCCATTTCCATGGAATGAAGTTTGATGCTCCCTCTAAATAGTGATGTTCTCTCAACCCTTGGTATGCCATATTGCTAACCTAAAGAGATCTCCTACACCTGCTTAGTAACAACCTTGTAATCCTTCACAAGAAGTTGTACTTAGGGCTCAAATAATTCTGCCTCTCCTTCAATATTGTAGTCCTTCACAAGGACTTAGCTTAGGTCTAAATATACACCTTGTAGCAGCCCTCCAATATTCTCTTAAGATGTCAACCAACTGCTACTAAAACAAACTATAGAACAGCCCTACACAACTTCGCAATGCATCAATCACTAAAGAACACAAAACATACCTCAAATAGAAGACTTCTTCTGCTCTTCTTAGGTCATGGTTTTGGACGTTCCTTTGAGATTCTTTGGCCTCTAATTACTGCACTTGAACACAGTGCATTAGTCCTCCCCATGTCAGCCTATAAACCTCCACAAAAACCTATGTAACCCTCACTTTACAAGCCTCCTTAATACAATGTCCTAAAGGAAAGTTCCAACCACCTGTTAGAACTTACAGCCCTCCAATATTGAGACTACAGGGTCTAACCTCTCCTTCTAAGGCACACAAAAAATCTTGGTTTGATATGCAGAGAATTATACACAAAAAAAACATAGAACTTCCCCCAATCTCAGCCATGAACTTCCCTCAAACTCAACCTGTACCAAATCACAAAAAGGCACGATAAAATTCGGCTCCTTCTCACTTGATAACGATCCTAGAGGTTGTGACTACTTCAAAATTTCTTCTCCTATGAAGCTTTCATGAACTTGTTTTGGTCTTGATTATGTTCACTGCTCTTATACCATGTATAAAATCCACGAAAATTATGATATTTCTGAATGAACAAATTTGAACCTATCGTGTAACCTAAGACACATAATTTTCTCTACGTATTTTGCAATGAAATAGGAACAAAAATCAATACAGTCACACAATACTAAAGACACAAAAAAATTATGGAACCAAATTGGGAAAACCCTCTGCTTGATTGAGAATTTTATTGATGGAAATTTAGAGAAATAGATCTCTTTTAAATGCAACTTGTTTCAAATAGAAATCAATTTGGTTTTCTCTGCTTGTACTAAGCTGAAACACCCTTCCAAGACTTTATCCTGCTTCCCTTATCCTTTTCACTCTTGGAGCCCATATTTCCTAGCACCTTCCTCTCCACAATCTATGCGCATATGTTGTTCCTATTAACTAGGAATCACTTCCTGATTCCTAATGCAAATCCCAAGGGAAAATATCCTCTACCAATATGTGCACAAGCTTCTCTTGCACACACTTCCCATCACAAGCTCAAAAATAGAAACATGTGATATCTATTGCTTTGTCTCACTAATTCGTGCTCACAAAACAAAGATGAACAATGGTGTCTTCGTCCTTCTTATAATCAATTCGCATAAGGTAAATCTGAGAAGTTGTATTCTAGGAAGTTGACTTGTGATTAATAATTTGAGTCAAATTGACCCTTGTAACTCATCTAGTGTAATTTAGAACTAAGACTTAATCACTCATCCTTTTCCCAAATTTAACTCTCACTAGAAGAAAACAACTGAGCCTTCCACTCCTACATATCAGTCAAACTACTTCATGAACTATCCTAACTTATAGGAACTTGCCCTAATTTTTAGGAACTTGTCCTAACTTTTAGGAACTTGTGCATGTTAAGGAAAAGTGCTTCTTTTTCTCTTTGATTAAGGCACAATTCAAAGAAATACCTTTCTCGCTACTATTTTCACCACATCCTTTCCCTTTGTTCTCTCCTTCTGAGATCCATCTTTTAAGTGACCTCCTTTACAAGGTCATGGTGTTTTATTCACATATTCATTGCAAATATGCTTGCCTCTTCCACTTGATAAAACCACATCCTTTAATCCAACAGATCTAGAAATGTCCTTGTAGTGCACCTGCAACATAACATTGTCTCAAAATATTGAACATTCAGGCACTAAAGCTTCACTTACATGCCATTTCTACCATCTCCCAGATTTTTTCCTTCCCCTGCTCTTAGGTAGAGTTTCCACGTCTAACTATTTTCATCTTCCTTGGTGACTTTCACACTCTTGCTCCTACCACTAATGTTTTTCCTTCTATGCTCGTGCTTTGTTTTCCTCGTTGATGATATATTTCCCACATCTATGTGTCGTCATTGAGCCCCAATGCCTCTCGTTGCTATTATTGCATGTGGTTCTTCTTCTCCTCTCCACATCACAAAAATTTATGCGTAATATGCTACCATGCATCCTTAAGGTCACCACAACCTCGTTCATCATTTTTTCTCTGAAAAATATTTCTATGCAATGTGCTTCTTCTCCATATATTTTTCTTTGCAAGAAACTTGTCGGCCTCCCAATCCAAGCTCATGCCATGCGATGATTATATCTTATCTGAATTAGTGTTGATGGCTTTCATGTTGTTGGCCCATTGTATCTATGATGTACCTTGGAGGCCCGAGAACATCTAGTGCACCATATGTAGTTAAAAACTAGTCAAGAGAGCATTGTCAAATATTTTGATAATCCCTTATGTGTTACGCTTTTACCCTGATTTACATTGACCATAAATCCAAATAACTTCTGCTAAATTTGTCTGAGCTGGTGGAAGCGGCCATCTTTTCATTTTTTTTCATTCTTAGGCCCTTTGGATGCCCACAAATTACCAACCCCACCCATACAGCCTTGGCATGACTTTTACCCTGCACCAAGGTGCACTCTGCATTTTCATGAGGTTCCTTGGAGCCATTATCAAACCAATCCCAATAGGGAGTCTCAGATTGACCTTGGCTACAAAGGCATCCCTCTGAATCCAAATACATCCACCTTCAACTCTGATACCAACCCCAACTCCAGGAAAAAAACCAACTTAATGGAATTCCATTAGCCCTTGGCCAAAACCCCGACCAAGATGGCCAAGTGAGATTTCAGCACTCATCTCCCTAGCCTACATTACAATGAAGTATTTCAAACCTTTTAAAGGTTCCATTACATGTAATCCCATGGGCTTAAAACCATGGGTATCTTATACCTCGTGCCCAAAACCACCATTGTTTAACCTGATCAACTTTGACTCATCTCTGAGTCAAGTTTACCTAACAGTAGCAAACCCACACAACTAAACCATACCCAATCCCTACTTGACATGGAATTATTGTATTCAATTTTCAAACGTTAGTGACTCTCATTAAGCAATTATCACTAATAAGGTAATCTCTAAAGATGACAATTTATATCAAAAAAGGTTAAAATACAACCATTGAAAAAAATTCTAAAATATTATAGTGAAATAAATTTGAGGCTTATATATGTTATAGCCTTATCTTTAGCCAAGAGACTACATAGTTTCATAATTCCATAAAAATTATTGGATCTTAACCTTCAAATCTTCCAGTGGGTTAAATCTCGGGGAGATTTGGACCACAAAACAATTATTTTGGAAGAGATCCTACAACCTCAATGCCAATGGGTATTTTCTAATTGAATCCAGGTTGGCTTGAATACCCCTCCCTCATTGAAAATATCAAGGAGGTCTAGAGTCCTTATAATCCCACTCTTTATTGAAGAGATCTCCAGATTATCCATGGTGCTATAAACCAATGGTCAACGTTTTGAATCCCAACGGGGATCCATCTTTAGGACAAGATGTTGAATGAAGGAAGAAAGAAGGACCAAGGCCAAGGATTAATAGTGACACAGAAAGAAAGAGCCGACAAGAACAAAATAATTAATATTTTATTTATTTAACAAATTTTATTTTAATAGATTTTATTCCTAAGTAATATTTAAATCATTAATTTTTAATAAATTTTATTCTAGGTAATTTTTTAGAATAATATTATTTATGAGACTAATAATATTAATATCTAAATGTTCCTAAAAATATTTTTAGAATTAATTAATGGATTTAATAAATTCTTGTTAATAATACTAATTAATTATTAATAATAATTTCTTATTTAATATTCTAATAATTTAATAAGAAATCCTTGAATATTACAAAATTAATTATCAATTTTTAAGATTAAAATAATTAAAATAAATATTAGTTTACTAATTAATAATAACATTCATATTATTCCTAAATAATAATTAAATCATAAATTTTGATAAATTTAATTCTCGGTAATTTTATTAATACCTAAATGTTTCTAAAAATATAAATTTTAAGAATTAATTAATGGATTTAATAATTTTTTTGTTAATAATACTAATTAATTATTAATTAATGGAGTTAATAAATTCTTATTTATTATTTAGTGAAGAATATTTTAATAATTTAATAAGATATCCTAGAATATGAGAATTATAAAATTACTTATTAATTTTTAAGATTAAAATAATTAAAAATAAATAATATTAGTTTACTAATTAATAATAACATTCATGTAATATTAATAAAAATTTTAATAATTACTATTTATTTAATTATTATTATTCATTAAGATTTAAAAAAAAAAAAAAAAAGTATTAATTAATTGTAAAATCTCTTTCGGTAATAATCACATATAATGGAACGTTGTCGACGCGTTTCGAACCAACCAGTGTGGTTCATCATCAGGACTAGGTGAGAGATCAGATCAAATCAATAAGCTTAAATAGATGTAGAGATGTTTAAACTAGCCGTTTTCTAAATGGCTAGTTTGACTTTTTAATAATTTAAACTGTTTTTAATAAGTAACGGCTAGTTCCCTCCTATTAATAAATTTATTCGTTTAGTTAATAAATTATTAAACTTATTAGTTATAATTATTTAGTAAACTTATTAGTTATAAATTTTTAAGTTAAAGTGAGAGGTTAAAAAATAAATAAATAAATAAATAAAAATAAATAAATAAATAAATATAAATATAAATAAATAAATAAATAATAAAAATAAAAATAAATAAATAAATAAATACAAATAAAAATATAAAATAAAAATAAAACTCATACTGAGCAGTACCTTCAAGCTAGTTCACACCATTTCCCTGCTCAAAAATTGGGTGTCCTAAACACCTTGGCCACAAGGGCGTTGAGGATCTCTGATGAGTCTCACCTTGAAGGGGAAAAGTCTCATCTGTTAAGTGTCTTTTTTAGAAATGGTTATAGTAGATCGCAAGGCCTTCAAGCTTTTCTTAAAGCAGCAAAAGGTCCTCTATCTAAAAAGAATAAAGACCCTAGTCAATGGTCCCGCAGTGTTCGTCTTCCATTCATTCAAGGAACCACTGATAAAATTGCAAGGGTCCTTAGGAAGCATAGGGTGTCTTCGTTTTTCAAGCCCCTTAACACGATTCGCAACTCTCTCAAATCGGTTAAAGACCCGATTGACCCTAGGGATGGGAAAGGTGTCTACATCATTCCTTGTTCCTGTGGGATGCCTTACATTGGCGAAACTGGTCGTTCTATAAATCAAAGAATTTCTGAACATGCTGCTGACATTAAGCATGGAAGATCCCGCTCGTCTGCCCTAGCTGAACATGCAGAAAAGACTAACCATCATATTTGCATTGAAGAGGCCAAGGTCATTGCTAGGATTGACCATTTTCATCATCGTAAGTTAAGAGAGGCCTTAGAAATCGAAAAAAGACCCCTTAATCTCAACAGAGATGATGGTTGGAACATTAGTAGGTGTTGGATACCTGCCTTATGTCCTTATTTTTTTTTTTTTTTTTAATTTTTTTTTTGTATTATTTTTATTTTTATTTGCATTTGTTTATTTATTTATTTTTTTATTTTTTTTCTTTTATTATATATTTTATTTTTATTTTTATTTTATTTATTTTATTTTAGTTGATTTTATTTTTATTTGATTTGATTTGATTTATTTATTTATCTAATTATTTTTATTTATTTTTATTTATTTATTTTATTTTTTGAAAGTTTGATATTTTATCTTTATTTATTTATTTTTCTCTTTTTATTTTTATTTTTATTCTATTTATTTTATTTTTATTTTTATTTTGATATATTCATTTTTATATTTATATTTTATTTACATTTACATTTTAATTTTATTTTATATTTTTATTTGTATTTATTTATTTTTTTATTTTTATTTTTATTATTTATTTATTTGTTTATTATTTATTTATTTATTTTTATTTATTTATTTATTTATTTTTATTTTTATTTTTATTTTTATTTATTTATTTATTTATTTTTTAACCTCTCACTTTAACTTAAAAATTTATAACTAATAAGTTTACTAAATAATTATAACTAATAAGTTTAATAATTTATTAACTAAACGAATAAATTTATTAATAGGAGGGAACTAGCCGTTACATATTAAAAACATTTTAAATTATTAAAAAGTCAAACTAGCCGTTTAGAAAACGGCTAGTTTAAACATCTCTACATCTATTTAAGCTTATTGATTTGATATGATCTCTCACCTAGTCCTGATGATGAACCACACTGGTTGGTTCGAAACGCGTCGACAACGTTCCATTATATGTGATTATTACCGAAAGAGATTTTACAATTTTATATGGATCACAGAAGCATAGATTCTAAAAGTATTAATTAATCATAACTAATCTAATATTATTATTAGAAATTAAATTTGACTTTAATCATGATTAATTAAAAACATTATATACTAATAATAATTAATAATTAATTAATTTTTATTAACATGAAATAAAAATTAATTAATATGGATAATTATTAAAAGTAAATAATTCTAACTTATTAAATCCCACTCTTTGTTCTTCTCACCAATCCAATTGCATGAGAATCTAAAAGGTTTAAGAAACCGTCTCATAATGGGACAAGGAGAAAAAATGTTAAGGTGTGTTGTAGTCGCTATAAGCCCCTCCAAAATTTTGGCATTTACCTAAATTTTGAAACCTTCCTTTGTCTTGTTTATGGTTGTCCCAAACTTTGAAGTTCATTTTATAGCTTTTATGATCCCTTTTGCAAGATAGGAAAAGTGTCATCTTTGGCATGTTGGCCACTGCAGTTAATGTATGAGCTTATTCCAGTGATTCCTGTCGCACTTATTTCCAAAGTTCTGAACACTGTCGCACAAGTTTCGTCACAATCATCGTAAAGTATATCTTTGGTGTCACACTTAACATAACTAGTTACAAAGTTATCACATGGAGGATAATGCTTTATCTGTATGTCTCGGATGATCTATTTTGTTTGAGTCGTCAAGTATGTTGAGTGTGTGATCACAATCAAAATCCATCAATGTTCACATCAATCTTATCTGTCCCACACTTAGTCATTTTCTAGAAAACTTCTCGACCAAGCAACTTAGCCTCTTCAGGCCTCCCTTGAGTTGCACATTGTGCAGTCTCAGTCCTTTGGCTATGACCCTACTGCTTGGCACTACGCAGTGCACAATGCTAGCTTCACAAGGACTGCCACATTGCGCATTTTTGGTGACCAACACTTGACCTTGACCTCCGAAATCATGCAGTTGAGGCCTACATTCCGACTTGAACTACACACTTCACAACTTTAAGACACAATCTCATCCTTTGAACCGTATAAATGTGCACTTTGCGGTCATCTCGGCCTCCCTGAACTTCGCAGCAGGCTTTCCCAGCTCTCATTTTTGCTGCATGTCCCCTCTGACTTCGGAAATTGCACAATCATGTCCCTCAGCCCTACTTGAATTGCACAGTCTCAAGACTCAGGGCTGCCCCTTAACTGTCTAAACTGCGCAGTTGTGCAGTCACTAGGCCTCCTTTCCCAACCTGTCACCTGTCCCGGGCTCAATTTTTGGATCAGAATGCATCATCTTAGATTATGGGTTTTCGGATTGATGTCATCCCATCATGAGTGAATTGCAGGAACAATTTCTCCATCAAATCATGGCGAGATTATGAAGGAAGAAAGAAATCATGCTTAAAGGTGCTCTTGCAGCTAAACTTACAATATGATTGATCGAGGGAAAGTGAAAAGACACTAGTTTGTGACCATTTTCAAGACTTGAGATCATTTAAGACTCCCGACCATCAAGGCTTGAAGAGGAGTGAAGGAGATCTATTTCATGAATACACTTAACTCTCAGCAGCAGCAATGGCTTGACATTGCCACATCATTAAGCATTCCATGTCTGCAATTCCATGTCACGTCATGTCATGAGTGGTCATGTTGCCACATCACTATTGTATAATATATCCATTCTAAACAAATGTATTGTAAAGTGGAAGTCCAAAGGTCACACGTGAATGTAAAGAGTCATGTAAGTGGAAAAGTCATGAGAAGTCAAACAATCATGAGGGTAGTCAAAGACTCACCCTTGGTTATATATGCTCTCTCATTGTATGAGCAAAGGACTTTTCACCTTGGCTCCACCAGTAAAGCAATATAGAGAATATCTTGTTCTTTTATGGAGCAATAAGCAATATAGAGAATATCTGGTTCTTTTATGGAGTTGTGGTTCCACTATTGGAGCTAGTGATGTTCATTGTATACATGTGTCTCAAAATTTTTACTTAATAACAAGCCTTTCAAGGCCAACATGCTCTTCACACATGGATTATGAATGTTTTTAAGAATATTATGTGGATATTTGTACTTTGTGTTTTCTTTTCACATGTACTAAGATAGTTCAACTGTTTCAGTTATTTTAGTGCTTATGTTGTTGAGAACAAATTGTAATGTTTGTAACTACTATCACATCCCTGTGGACTATTATGCAGGATATTGGACATACCTTTCTCATATTACTGTGTGCATAATTGTTTTCATATCCTTGTGGACTATTCCGTAGGACACTTGACACATATTTCTTAAGTTGTTGTGTGTAATGAAAGTCGCATCCATTGTGGACTATTCCGCTGGGTGTTAGATGAAATCCTTCGGTTCACATGTGCCTCTTCCCGAGTGGTACTATTGCCTCTCTATTAAAGGCTCACTACTCTCTCTCCCCCTTTTGCGGTAGAAGAACCTTGACACACTTGCAATTGGATACTCACTAGGCACACCCCCCTTGCTTTTTGAAAGTACATTGGCATCACTCTTTCTTGATGACAAAAAGATTTGATGCATATCTTTAAGAATAAGGAAAATGGACCTTTTTTCCGGATGTGACTCCTATACAAAACGGTGTGAGGTCTAATTGGGACTTCATATCGGGGAGATCCCCTGAATGTGGATAGATATAACACTGTCATCATTTATGGCAGTAGAAGGAGGGCAGCTAGATTTTTATGGCTGATAAACCCACTGATCCAAAATTTACATCTTTTGATCAAGGAATCAATGTACACTCTATCTCCCCTACTCGTGCTCCTGAATTTGGTTACTCCTCTAAAACACAACCCGCACAAACTGGTGAAATTTCATACAATGAGATCTGGGCTATCCATCCCATAACCTGTCAGTTCACAAAAGCAGTTGGATTGATCCAAGGAGTATCCAATCTTCCATATTCTCCAAAAAATAACAAGACTACCTATACAGTAGTAGTGGTCACCACCTTGGAAGACGTAGTTCTCGCCACCCTTGAAGAATTAGCAGTTTATGTGGAAAATGTAGAAGAATCTCCATTGTTCAGTGGTGGAGAAGGAGACAACCCACTACTCTCATGCATAACCTTCAACTGGTTAGGCGGTGACTAGGAGGAAAGAGAGTTATCAGATTCTTACAAATAAGAGGAGGAGGACAAAGAAAAATACATGGTAGACCAAGATCTGGATTGGATGTCTGAGGGCCCACTTGCACTTTTGGGTGTGTTGCATAAACTACCTAAGCACCCAAAAAAACTTTTAACAAAGTATGAACCTAACATAACAGTTAAAGTAGAAGACCACTTGGACAATATTTATCTACATTTGCAAACACTTGAGGTACGCTACGATGATGCTTCATGTAGAAATTTTCCATGTACCTTGGATGGTAGAGAAGTTGTGTGGTACCACAATCTTCCCCAAAACTCCATCCAGAATTAGAGGGGTTTTTAAGAAAAATTTTCTTGAAAAGTTTGTTGATGAAAATACCACTGCCATGTTGTTGAAAGGGTTGGGTAGCCTAAATATGGAGCCAAAAGAAAAGGTAAAATATTTCAATCATAGGTTCACTCGTGTCTTGAACGTATTTTTGGAAGACACGAAACCTCATGACTCCATCACGAAATACTATTATACTTCTTCCTTGCTAGCAAGCTTTGCACAGTTCGTAAAGCAGACTGTGAAACCATCATTATCAAAAAAAATTGAAGAAGCAATAAGGACCTACAGTAAATTGGAATCATTACAGACGATGAATCAATGAAGGACTCCAAAAATGTAGGTAAAAGGTCCCAGGCCCCAGTAAACAAGGCCAAATAGAAGGAATCGCCTGATCTTGAGAACTTGACATGCTTAGTGAAGAACCTATCAAATGAATTGGCAGAACTAAACAAAGGTCAAGTGGGACCACTAGTAGTAGCAAGAATCCATGATTCAAACTACTCAAAATAACTGCGAATTGAGGTAGCAACACTAATCCACCGATAAAATTTGCACAGATTTCCAACGTAGCATTGAACCTTGACAACTTGGGCATGACTCAATATTGTTCATATCATCAAGATTACCATTCTGAGAAAACATGCCCACAATGGAACCACATTGTGACTTCTATTGCTACACATTTCTGTGACATGGTACTTGTTGACGAACAAACAGACCCAGAAGAAGAAAAGGAACAAGATGATGCACCTGATGAGACTCCAAGTGTTGGGCACACGGTGAACATGTTCAACTGCGTACTTTCTACCCAAAATAATATAGCTGATAAAAATCCTCTGAGAGACCCCCCGAACCAGAAGAAACCCAACTGTTGCAACTTACTAAGCCAAGGGTCGATTATTATAATAAAGTCAACAAAGAAGGAACTCAAAGAATCCTTCTTAAGGAAAATTAGTTCGCTAGTCAACTCAGCGCGAAACATTCAGAGCAAGTACGAGAAGGTGGTCTCAGCAAAATCTACTTCCACAAACAATAAAGATGAGGCGATTGATCCAGAAGTGAAAAGACTGATTACTTGGACACTACGGTTGTCCTTCCTATTGTGGACTACAACATAGTTGAATATATGAAGAAGGCTCATGTGAACATCTCATTGTTTGAGTCAACAAATATCACGAGCCAATGGGACATTCTATTACGAGCACTTGGAGACTTCTCCGCAGATAATCTCCCCCCTTCGAACAAAGTGTCAGGTATGTCCTCTGACTCTCTCAAATTAGTACTTCACACTTTATCATTGGAAGTAAACACTCTATGCCCAACCTTTATCCTAACTTTCAAAATATTTATTTTCAATGTACACAATTTCTTTGTTGATTCTGGTGCATCAATAAACTTAATGCCATTATCTATAGAAAAGAAAATCAATGCAACATGGAGAAAAAATCATGCACAAATTATTCAGTGGGAAAAAACTCTTGTCCATGCGATCATTGAACTCAGAGATGTGATCATTCACTTATCATCCAACGAACAGGTTCACCAATGCATAAACATATTAATTGTGGATATCTCGGAAGAATATGGATTAATGTTGAGTAGAGATTGGTCAAGTAAACTGTAAGGATACTTTGATACAGACTGGTCTCACATATGGCTTCTTTATCAGGGAAAATATAACGAGATTCGAGTAAACTCATAGAAATACATGAAATACAACGTGACCCCCTTGAATGGAGATAATGAACCGATGGCCTTCGCAAAACTTGTGTTCGGAAAATTCTTCCTAGAAACAAAACTAGGGTGCTATCTCGCTCAACCATCTCCAGTGCCACCAGAAACATAGTTGGATCTCCTTCCTAGTCCAACTGGTGAAAATGATTTATGTACATTTAGTAGTAGTTATAGTAGTACTAGTACTAGTGTGGCTCACAGCCCCTATATATGACTTGTGGACTCTTCATTTTGATGGTTCAAAAACACAGGATGGATTGGGAGTTAGTTGTGTTCTAGTAGACCCAATGCAGAGAAAATACTTGATCTTGAGTCGCTTGGAGTTTGAGTGAAAAAAAAACCTCTGAATACGAGGCATTCATTTTGGGCTTGGAAAGAGCCATTGACCTCAATTTCACATCCTTAAAAGTAGTAGGTGATTCCAAAATAGTTGTACGGCAGGTACACAATACCATTCATTATGTTTCACCTCATCTAAAGAGTTATCAGCAAGATATATTGCATTTCATGGCAAGCATTGACATGTTCAAATACGCAGCAATCAACGAGGATGAGCATGAAGAAGCATTGCAGGATGCATCTATTAAGAACAAAGGGAACCTCATCCCCAAGGGCGTGGTATCCTTGGAAGAGCTATATGACCTGTAGAATAGCTTCTGTGGACCCGCAAACACGAAAACTCATATTTCCACGCTATCACATGAGAAGATCAATTTGGGAATAAAGGAAGATCTGAAATATGTCAACCTCGGTACTTGTTGTACACCATAAGAGAAGCAAGCCTTCATTTAAATATTCAAGCAGTATCGAGACGTATTCACGTGGACCTATGATGGGCTTAAAACTTATGACACACAAATCATTCAGCACGTTATACCAATAAATGAAGGGGTCAAGCCATATCAGCAGAAATTGAGGAAAGTTCATCCCACTCTTGAACCTCTTATCCAAAAATAATTAAGAAAGTTGTTGGATGATCGGATAATTTACAAGGTGCAACACTCAAATTGGATGTCAAATTTGTTCCTAGTCAGAAAGAAGTCTGGGGAAATCCACATGTATGTCAATTTCAGGAATCTTAATCATGCCTCAAACAAAAATAACTACCATGTGTCATCCATGGAACATATTTTACAAACAGTATCGAGGTCTAATATGTTCTCTTTGCTTGATGGGTATTTAGGATACAACCAGGTTCTAGTCGCAGAACCTGCCAGACTCAAAACTACTTTCTAAATGAAGTGGGGAATGTTATCTTTCTAGAAAATTCCATTTGGGTTGACTCACGTCAATGCTGCCTTTCAGCGAGCCATGCACATTGTATTTCATGGGTTTCTCGGACAGTGCGTGGTGGTCTACCTAGACGATTTAATCGTATTTTCCAAACAGAGGTTAGATCACATATGCCATGTTGAGATTGCAACAAGATGATGAGCTTAATGAAAAGAGTCGCCTTCACTAAGTGGGCCCGCAGGCTATTTTTGGCGCAAGTCTATTTTTAGACATGTCGATCATATTCTATGAGTTACAGGATGCTATTTGTGGATGGTTGTTCAAGTTGGAAAAAATATATGGACTTCTATTTTTAGACATATTGGGCGGAATCTATTTTTAGATTGCCTGTCTAAAAATAGATATGACGAATATTATTAGCTCTTAATAATATTTGGACTATAAACATTAACTTCTTCTCTTGGAACACTTCAGTTAAGTGCACAGATGTGGCACAAGAGCTGACAGAAGGAATTACGCTATTCTTGAGGGTTAAGTGGAGCTATTGCATGGAGACTTCAGTTAGAACTCATGTGATAGAGTTTGGTGGAGTTGAAGAAGTAGTTGGTGGAGTTGTGTTAAGTTTAACTCAGTTAGACACAGTTGAGCTAGTTGTATCTAGTCTAACTGATTGATACACTAGTGAGAGTGGTGTGAATTAATTAATAATTAATTATCTAAATATTAAATCATTAATCAACTGAAGAATACATCAGTTAACTATAGTGCATGGACAGTTTCAGTGGAGACCAGTGGAGAGATAGGTGAAAGGGCAAGTTGACTATCAGTTGTGACTATAGTGTTGCATGATTTTTCACCACACGTTGATGGAGATGCCAATGAGGATTGTGTGAGCAAGGCTAGACCAATTGGAGTTCATTCAGAGCCATTCTTCAGTAGGGATTGCGCAGTATAGGCAGGCTAGCGAGTGGCAGAGATCAGTGCATGGATTTGCAAGATCTAGCTTGATTAGTGTGTAGGGATTGGATTGTACTGAGAACTTGTGAGAAGCTTTGTATGAGGATTGTTACATGATCTTGATGACATATATTATATACATATAGTTGGGGTTTTTAGCTTCAGGCTTTCCCGTAAATCGCTGTGTAAATGTGTGTGAATTTTTATGGTTTTAATGTGTGCATGTAATTGATTTAATTTTTGCATATGATGATCAATGGTGGAATAGATTTTGTATTGTGCATGAAGTCAAATAGTGTATGATCAGGAGAATCTTAGACATATAACATATCAGTTATATAATTTCTACATGCCACTTGAAGAATATTTTCGAATGATGTCGCAAATATAGGATATCGCTTAATCCAAATAAGAACATATTGTAGTGTCTGTGGGTAACCTCTTGGGGCACATTATCGCGAAAAGTGGGATTAAGGTAGACCTGGATGGTTCAAATAAATCACACTGATTCCCTACCCAGTGAAGAAGAAGGCCATGTAGTCCTTCCTTGGGAAGATCAACTTCCTTTGAAAATTCATCTCTGATTATGCTCAGGTTGTCAAACCAATACAAGAGATGGTAAATAATGACATTGTTTATAAATGGGACGAAAGAGAAAAGAATGCATTCTCCTGTATCAAACGAGAAATCGCAGAAGCACCCGCATTATACAGCTCATATTTCAACAAGAATTTATTTCTCTACGCCTTCACTTCTGACACATCTCTTACCGATGTAGTTATGCAAAAGGATGATATGAATAGTGAGCGGCCTATTTCCTTCATGAGCGCAAGTCTAAAAGGACCTGATCTAAACTACCCCACCATGGAAAAACAATATTACACAGTATACAAGGTGGTAAAGCACTTTCAGCCCTATCTATTGAAGAATCATTGTATTATCTTCATCCCACACCCAACAGTCAGATCACTTCTCGTTCAACAAGAGCTGGGTGAAAGAAGTGTGAATCAAGGGCCACACTAGTTCACAAAATCATGGGACATGGCCTCTGTCAACTGGAAATATAAGCGGTAGATGCAAAAGAAGACAAAGATCCCTTAGGGTGGGAGAAATAAATTGATATGTATGATATTGAGCGAACCACCTCCACTATCAGCATGAACTCTTGTTATATAGATGTGCACCAATACCTTAAGCATGGCAACATGCCCCCCCCCCCACTTTTCTGTACAACAAAATAGGGCACTAAGGCTAAAGGCTTTATCATATCAGTTGGTTCATGGGGTGCTTTTTAGAAAACACCATAACGAAGTACTCCTCAGATGTTTCGACTCACCTGATTCAAAGAAGGTATTACGCGATCTCCATGACAGATCAGTCGAAGGTCATTTCGCAGGAAACACAATGACACATAAACTCATGCAGGTCAGCTTCTATTGTCCCATGCTATTCAAATATTCCCATGCTTACGTCTGCAAATTTCAAGTCTGTCAGAGGTGTGATGGCGGGAATAAGAAGTCAGTCACCCCACTACATTCTATCATAGTGAAAGAACCATTCCAACAGTGGGGCTTATATATCATTGGTAAGATATTTCCACATTCGTCGAAGCAACATTGCTATATAATCACAACTACATATTACTTCACGTGATGTATAGAAGAAATTCCTCTCAAATAAGTGAATGACCAGGAAGTCATCAGTTTCCTACAGCAAAACATCATTTCCAGGTTTGGTGTTCCTATGTCACTTTCTTTTACAATGCAACATATCTTTCATTGCTCAATATTTATGATTTTGCATTGGAAAATGGACTAGTATCGAAGCATTTTTCTAACTATTACCCTCAGGGGAATGGTCTCGCTAAATCCATGAATAAGAATTTGATTTGTATCATCAAGAAGACCATATTCTCTGAGCAAAGGCACTGGAACTCTGGTTTGGTGAATGCTCTATGGGCTGACCGAGTCATGGCTAAGCCTTCGCTGAATACCTCCTCTTACTTCCTGGTGTATGAAAAAGAAGCCATCCTCCCTCCCAACATCTACTTTCCTTCTCTCCACCTTTCCAAAGAGTCCTAAGGAAAGCCATGTTTGTTATTACAACATAGGATGGACACCCTTCATAAGCTCCAGGAAGAAATATTGAAAGCCAAAGAAAATTTCTTACTTTGTCAAAACCATATGAAGAGGTGGTTTGACAAGAAGTCTATAGGGAAAAATTGCTTCAGTGTGGGTGACTTAGTCTTAAAATGGGATAAATCCCATGAGGAGAAAGGAAAACACATTAATTTTCAATCCATGTGGATTGGACCATTCATTATACACGAGAAGCTTGGACAACACACATACCATCTTTAAAGACTTTACGGGAAGGTTGGCTCTCTCCCTGTCAATGGCCAATATCTCAAACATTATTTTCAATAGAAACCAAGGGTTGCGCCCTGCACTATGTACATAGTATGTTTTCTTCATTCTGCTTGTTCTCATTTTTTTGTCTGCTTTGTTTCACGTTTTATTTGTCTTGTGAATAAAGTGTTGTTCTCGAGATGGTTTTTGGGATTCTGTGTGTGGCTAAAGTATAAGGAGCCTTGTTACACTTCAACATTTGTTTAGTCATTGGTTTGTCTTCCTTGTGTTGGTTAGGTCTCTTGGCCGATGAATTTATGACGGAAAATAGGATTCGTCTGCAAGGAGATTCTTGGGCTAACCATGAAATCGTGACTACCGAGGAAACCTTGTGCGCATATTCGATTATTTATTTTGGTATTTCCATGCTTATCCAATCAGTAAAAGGGGGGGTGGGAAAATATAAAAGATAAAAACTAAATCAGGTGAATTTATATACTTCTATGAAGGAACAACCTCTCCTGCTCTCAACAAGTCGGGATCCCTTTCCACCCAAAATAAATAAGTGCTAATGCACAATCCTCTTTAAAATAGTAAATAAAGGTGAAAGGAGAGAAAGGATTCCTGCGTAGAGAGGTGAAGCAATAAACTTTGTTGGGGTATTATTCAGGCTCACTGGAAGCGGAGCAATGTTTGTATTCCTAAAGTGACTCCACTGGGGTACTGTCCAGGCCTGTTGACAGTGGAGCAACACCAAAGATGAAAACTTATATTTTGAAAATATTAAACTTGCAAGCCTCATTACCCTCCCCCTATTTGAAACTTTGTGAGAAAGCTACATTTTTTTCATGTTAAACTAAGGTTGCATGATGGGGATTTGGTCTATTCATGGGAGAAGTGGGGAAACCAAATAAATCTGCATGATGAATCAATACTCCCTAAAGAACCAAGGCCTTGCACAAAATAAGTTAACTGAAACAAAGAAGTTGGAATCCTACCAATGTGTCGCCAAGTGTTGTAGTCGCTACAAACCCCTCCAAAATTTTGGTCTGTACTTAAATTTTGGAACCCTCCTTGGTCTTGTTATGGTTGTCGCAAACTGTGAAGTTCATTTTGTTGCTTTTATGATCCCTTTCCCATGATAGTAAAAGTGTCGCCTTTGGCATGTTGGCTACTAAAGTTACTGTATGATCTTGTTCCAGTGATTCCAAGAGGACAACTTTGTGTAAATGAGTTGTTATAACTTTATAAGTTCTTATTGCACTCATTTCCAAATTTCTTAACATTGTCGCATAAGTGTCCTCACAGTCATCGTAAAGTGTATCTTTGGTGTTGCACTTGTCATAATTGGTCACAAAGTTGTCACACGGAGGATAATTCTTTCTCTGTATGTCTCAGATGATCTATGTTGTTTGAGTCGTCAAGTATGTTGAGTGTATGATCACAATAAAAATCCATCAACGTTCACATCAATTTTAGCTATCCTGTACTTAGTCATTTTCAAGAAAACTTCCTGATCAAGAAACTTAGCCTCTTCGAGCCTCCCCTGAGTTGCGCACTACTCAGTCTCATTCCTCTAGTTATGACCCCACTGCTTGGCATTGCGCAGTGTTATCTTCACAAGGACTACCCCATTACGTAGTTTTGGTGACCAGCACTCGACCTTGACCTCCAGAATTTCCTAGTTGAGGCCTCTAGCCCGGCTTTAACTGTGCACTTCACAATTTCAAGACAAAAATTCATCCTTTAAACCTTATAATTGCACTCTTCACATTCATCCCGACCTCCCTGGCATCATGAACTACACAATTGGATTTTCTGTCTCTCATCCTTGTTTCTTGTCCCCTCTAACTTCGGAACAATAATTTCCCTCAGCCCAGCCTGAACTACACACTGTGAAATCTCAAGGCTCAAGGTTGCCCCTTTCCTATCTGAAATGCGCAGTTGCGTAGTAACTGAGCCTCCTTTCCCAACCTATCACCTGTCTCAAGTTTAGTTTGTGGATCATAATGAATCATCTTAGACTAGGGGTTTTCGGATTGATGTCGTCTCCTCATGATTCAATTGCAGAAGTAGGTTTTCCATCAAGTCATGTCGATATGATGAAGGAAGAAATGAAGCAATAAAGTATGTTCAAAGGCGCTCTTGCAACTGAACTTACAAGATGATTGATCGAGGGAAAGTGAAAATACACAAGTTTGTGACCACTTTCAAGACTTGAGATCATTGAAGACTCTCGACCATCAAGGCTTGAAGAGGAGTGAAAGAGATCTCTTTCACGAAGACACTTAACTCTCAACAGCAGTAATGGCTTAACATTGTCACATCATCAAGTAGTCCATGTCAACAATGCCATGTCACGTCATGCCATGAGTGGCCATATCGCCACATCACTATTGTATATTATATCCATTCTAAACAAATGTATTGTAAACTGGAATTCCAAAGGACACACATGAATGTAAAGAGTCATGTAAGTGGAAAATTCATGAGAATTCAAATATTCATGAGGGTATTCAAATACTCACCCTTGGTTATATATACTCTCTCATTGTATGAGCAAATGACTTTTCACCTTGGCTCCACCAGTAAAGCAATATAGATAATATCTCATTCTTTTATGGAGCAAGGAGTGGCTCAATGCTCCATTGTTGGTGCTAGTGATGTTCATTGCATACATGTGTCTTGAAACTTTTGCTTAATAAGAGAAGCCTTTCAAGGCCAACATTTTATTCACACATTACTTAATTATGTTTGTAATACTATTCTATGGATATTTATACTTCATGTTTTCTTTTCACATGTACTAATATAGTTGAACTATTTCGGTCATTTTAGTGCTTACCTTGTTGATAACGTGTTGTAATGGTTGTAATTTTTGTCACATTCTTGTGGAAAATTCTGCAGGATATTGGATAGACCTTTCTCATATTATTGTGTGTGTAATTGTTGTCACGTCCTTATGGACTATTCTGTAGGACACTTGATAGATCTTTCTTAATTTTTTGTGTGTAATGATCATCACATTCGTTGTGGAATATTCCATTGGGTGTTATACGGATTCCTTTGGTTCACATGTGTCTCTTCCTTATTGGTATTATTAGCTCTATATTAGAGCCTCACATCTCTCTCTCTTCCCCCACCCCATTAGCGGTAGAATAACCTTGACATAGTTTCAATCGGACACTCACTAGGGACACCCCCCTTGCTTTGTGAAATTACATTAGCATCACTTTCCCTTTCTGAAAGTAAGAGACAAGGCATATCGTTAAGAACAAGGAAACTAGGCCTTTGTTCCGGATCTATCGTTGTGGAATATTCCATTGGTTGTTATACGGAATCCTTCAGTTCACATGTGTCTCTTCCTTATTGGTATTATTACCTCTATATTAGAGCCTCACATCTCTCTCTCTCCCCCACCCCCCGTTAACGGTAGAATAACCTTGACACAGTTTCAATCGGACACTCACCAGGCACAACCCCCTTGCTTTGCGAAATTACATTGGCATCACTCTCCCTTTCCGAAAGTAAGAGACAAGGCATATCGTTAAGAAAAAGGAAACTGGGCCTTTGTTCCGAATGGGAATCCTACACCAAATGGTGTGAGGTCTAATTGGGAATTCATGTTGGGGAGATCCCCTGAATGTTGGCGAATCTAGCACCGTCAACAATATGAAAGGCTAATATTCAAGATTGAAGTCAAGCTTCACCATCTATCAAATTCAGATCACTCCTCTTTCTCTGATGACAAAAAATCAGCTCAAAAAGCCTTGGAATAGAAGAAAAAAAAAAAAAAAGTCCTTCTAGAAAAAGAAAAAGAATGGAATTTTATAAAGCAAGGCTTTCTGGCTCCAGGTAAGGGATGACAAAAAAAAAAATTTCACAGACTTCAAAACCATAGGAAATCCATTAACACCATTAGGGAAATCACAAAATTTGATGGCTCAGAATCCTATAATTTCAAGGACATTACAGAGGAAAGTTGTTCATACTTCAAATCCATATTCAAAAGCCTTAACAGAGCAAAAATATACAAACTTCCCAAGTGTATTGGTGAAGAAGGAAATGAATATATGATGAAATAAATCCGAAAGGCCAAGATGGAAGCAGTGTTACAAAGCTTTGGAAAAAGATAAAAGCCCTGGTTTGGATGACATGCACATAGAATTCTATCAGGCATGCTTTGAATTTATGAAAGATAACTTATTAAGAGTGGTGGAATACTCTAAGATAAACGGTTGGGTCTTAGCCCCATTTAATACCACTTTATTACCCGACATTAAAAAATGTAATAAACCTTAATTTTTTATCGGTTCTAACCTATCCCTTTATGCAACTCTACCTATAAAAAAATCTCAAAGGTCATTTCTCTATAACTAAATACCATTATATCAAAGCATGTTTCATTATAACAATTAGTATCTTAAAGGATCAATAAATCCATGAAGTGATTGGGATTGCTCAAGAAGGTCTCCACTCCATCCACACCCAAAAGAAAAAAGTTGTTATATACAAACTGGATTTATCCAAGGCCTTTGACAGGTGGATTGGCTCTACATCAGATTGATTCTCCTTCATCTATACTTCAACCCTTCATTCATTTTTGGATTGGATATATAGTTTCATAAGCACCTCATCAATGGATTTATCGATAAATGGATCGGATTCCCCTTTTTCAATGTCGAGAGAGGTATTATATAGGGTTGTCGTCTATCCCCATTCCTTTTTCTATTGGTTGTTGAAGCCCTAAGTAGGGATATTCTAAATAAAAATAGAAGACACTTGCTTACAAATATTGGAATTACCCCAACATTATCTCTCACTCATCTCTTACTTATGGATGGTATCATCATCTTCCTTGCATTGGATTTTGGAAGCCTTCAAAATCTTAATCACACTCTAGATTTATTCTTTATGCCCATAGATATGCTGATTAATCATTGGAAAATATCTCTCATCGAGAATGCCTTTGATCAGGATGATGTTGATCACATCTCTAGAGTTTTTTCAAAATTTCCCATGCCTTTGATAAATCCAGTAAAATACCTATGGTTTATTGCCAAACCAAACAATTTCAGGAAAGAGGATTGGGTATGGCTTATTGCAAAAATTTAACTCATAATTTTATGTTGTCGCAATAGGTGGCTTTCTAGAGCTAGCAAGTTAGTTATCTTCAAAGAAGTGCTAGAGGAAATTCCAATATAATAGGCATTGTTAGCTTAGATTCCTATGGGCATACTCAATAAAATAAGGCAGGTATCATTGAGATACCTTTGGGTTGGAAACCAAGATCAAAGACCATTTTCCTTAACAACTAGGTCCTCCATAGCTCTCCCAAAAGCCTTGGGAGGTTGGGTATTAAAAAAACATAGTTAGTATTCAAAGGCGTTAGCTACAAAAGTACACTGGAGGCTAATTAAAGGCTCAGGTATTTGGGCTCAGGTTATGGTAAAAAATATATATTTTCTCGTCCTCTACCCTAGAATGGTTTAGAACTCCTCGGAATTCTACACATAATGGATCCATAGTATGGAAAGCCATTATAAATTATATTTACATTATAACACAAGGACTCAAATGGAAGGTAGGGGATGGTTCAAAATTATTAGTTGGAAAGGACCTTGGTTAGGGAGTTGAGTTTCACACATTATTTCCAATCAATTAATTCAAGCATTGAATTATCAAGGAATATATTATCTATTCATTGGTAAAAGAACTTGGAAAGGAGTTGAGACTTTAAATTTAGAAGGTGATATGGCATTTGAATGGACTTTATACACAACTTCGCTAGAGAAAAATCGTATCTCCCTCTCACCATCAGAAGACTCCTTGGTCCAATATTATGCTCCTTTATGAATCTACAACCCAAATTATGATTAATTATCAATATATCAATAAAAAAAAATGCCCAACCTCTCCCTCGTGGGTAAATAAGTTGTGGAAATTGAACAACCTACCTAAAAAAAAATTATGCAGTCGTTATTGAAAAATAAAGCTCCCACCTAGGACATCATATAGAAAATATCCTTTTTTGGGCACAACAGATACTCAATTTTCCATGAATAAGTTGAATTTATCCCACTGTTGATGGGAAAATATGTCCAGCCAACAACAAAGGATCTCCCCAGTAAAATCTCCCAATTAGACCTTGAACCGTTTGGAATAGGGATCCCGTCCGGGGTGTGGGTCTAGCTACCGTTGATTTCTCCTTTCTTTGGGTCTCACTTAAACTCTATAAAACAATGGATACACACCTAATAAAATGATACAAGACATATGATTGATGCATTAAATGTACATGCAACACTATGAGTAGCAAGAGGAAATAATAAAGCACGAAGACTGAAGGAAGTGTTGTTAACAACACTTCATTAGGGTCATGCTTGTAAACTGTTCTGACCACAAAGGAAACAATTCCTCATGGAAAGAACACCCTTCACTTCCTAAAAGTTTTAAATGGTAACACAAATGCTAATAAACAAATCCATCAGCGTTCATTAAGAAAGTGAAATGAACTCAACCACCATTAACATACTCAGCAAACTGTTATGCAATTGTGATATGAATTAAAGATACAGTTCCCTTAATCGAAAGACGTTCATAAATTGAAAACATAATACTCAATAGCGCTCATACATATGACAACACCAGATCCAAAAAGGGATTTTTCAAAATGCTTGTATTCATGCTCAAATGTATAATCTCACAGTGACCACAATGTGCCTACATTTTCCGAGCCCCAAACAAGATCTTTTACAGGTTCACAGAAGGAGAAGTATTTATAGAGAAAAACTTGCCCTTTGGGTTTCCTTGACTTTTGGCCTTCCTGACTGTTGGGTTTCCTTGCAACCCAGCCCATTCTATGACTTGCGACCTAAAGAAATCTGCGACTGCGACCTCCTTGGATTTACGACCTCGCGATCTCCTTGGATTTGTAACCTCGCGACCTCGGACCATCGGTGACCTGCGACCTCCTTGGATTTGCGACCTTGTGACCTCCTTGGATTTGTGACCTCGCGACCCGGGTAAATGTGTGACTTGCGACCTCAAGCAATCTGCGACCCGCAACCTACCCAGATTATGCGACCTTGCGACCTAGTCGCTGGGTCACTGGGTAGCATCGTCGGGCTTTTAACAAGGAGTGCGACTATGCGACCCGACGACCTGAGAAAATTTGTGACCTTAGACCTTCAGTCATCCCTTCTGCATTTCTCTTTCAGAGATATCATGACCTTGTTCGCTGAAGGCCAGCCTTAGCCCTCGTCATGAAACAGGAGCTTCTATTTGTTGGTGATGTCATTGCCGCGCTAAGGGAATTTGCATGTGATGATAAGTGGGAGAATGATGGTTTACATTTTAAAAGAGAAGATGCGAGCATCACGGACAAAATGGGATTTTATTTGTAAATTTAAACCAGGTTTTTCATCCTCTAGAGAGGGTTAGTAGCTCTCTTCATTGGGTGGACATTATTGTTCCCTTACCCTATGCTACCTACAAAGAAAACAAAGTAAATAAGCATAGTCTTTTTTTTTTCTCATATTACACCTATGAATAAATAGATTTACATTAGCCATATACATACATACATACATATATATATATATATATATATATATATATATATATATATATATATATATATATATATATATATATACATACATACATACAAGAAATGCAATAATTTATCGCAACTAAAATCAGTTGGACCCCTGTGTGGTAAAATGCTGTGCCATTATGTCATCAGGGAGAATGGCTCAAGTGGGTTTTCTTTGCGCTTGTTCAACCATTTGTAACGTCCGTTGGTATCACTATGGATTCAGTGCTAAGAGTGGATCCGTAATTACTTTGGTGAGACATGATGATCCCTCCTTCTTTCTGAACATGATACCATATAGAAAGAATGTATGAAATGTGGGCATTGACATGGGTCCGCTGCTTCTACCTCCCTTGATGATATGGATCTTCCATACTTACGACCCTTGAAGTTGCAGACTTGGATGAAGTCGAATGCTTCACAAAGGAAAATCTGGTGATCGTATAGCGGCATTCCTGTTAAGTTTTTGACTGCCCTCTGTGGCGTAGTTGACAATGCTTTTGTATCAATACTGATCACACATTTTATGAGAGGAAAATGCTTCTTTTATGATCATGGAGGCCTAAGATTTATGGTGCGCTTAGCTTCCACTGTGATGTAAATAACTTTCCACTTGAGAGCCGTGGGGTCGCAGTATGAGGTCTCTCCCCTACCTCAGAAATATTTTGTGCATCTTGCAGTGTATTCGTGTTAGGTCGCAAACTTGGGTGGGAGTCGCTGAGTCGAGTGGTCACACCTTGGATGAATTTGCCTGATCTGCGACCTGGCGACTAGGTCGCACAGCTGCATGGTCGGGGGTCGCGTATGTGGCAGATTCTCTTGGGTTCTGTATTTCCGACCTTGCGACCTGATAGGAGTCACGTTGTAGTGGGGTCGTAGCCCTTGTCATCTAGTGTAGATTGCGAGCAGTGAAAGGAACATGCCTCTCAGCGATCATGCGTTCCTTTTTTTGCATTTATGGTTGTGCGACCTCGGTAGAAATTGTGTGGGAGGAGCTCAACATTTAATGCTACAACTGCGGACCATGAATGCTTGAAGACATGTTTCGACCTCACCGTGCTAAGACAAGTAGGATACATTTCCCTTCTGCGTTGTGATTCAACGGTTGCAGTGATTTCATGTCCAGGGCTACTATGCCGTGTTCCTTGCATGCATGTTGATGCTGCGTGCGACCTCGTTGTCTCGGAGGTTGTCTTATGGTATTTCAAAACAGAATTAAACTAAAGGTCGACTGTGTTTATACTTCAAACCCCCCATGGCTTGGCCGCGCGCTTAAAACACATTGCGTAGGGGTAGCATGGCTTAACCCAGTTTACAAGTCACCATTTCCGCGAGTTCCAATTATGGTTGCTCCATCAATACGTGAGACTTGGTGATTAGCCAGTCCAATCCTCCTCATGCACCAGACGCCAATGGTTTCCACCAGCAAAAAACTAGGTTAGTCACAAAGACGCGCGATTTATGGGAGGCAAGTTTTTGCCCATGCCGCATTGTGAGTCCCTCTTATGCTCCACCACCAGCAACTGCGTGAACCTTTCTCATGCAAACTAGTACTTTGATCAGTAATGGTGTCGGCGCATCAGATTTGTATGTGGAAAACGCTTCGGATTGTTAACGATATTCTTAAAACTGCCATATTAATGTTTCATTGTTCCCTTCACACGTGGCATCACGTAGGAGTGAGATTTGTTATTGTTCCTTTAATATCTCCAGAATTCCTCAATGTATCGAACGCAAGGTATCAACGTTTTAATCCTTTCGAAAGGAGTCTGTCTTTATGGCAGCCACCACGATGGATCATGAGGTTCCTGCATGCAGTGGTAATATTTTCTCCAACTTATTTTACCCCTTCCCTCTCTTGAACTCCGCCACACCATACTTAAACATTTGTCGCGTGTTGAAAAGTGGAATAATGCGTTGCGCTCGAAGCTCTTTAGCAGGCTTACAAAACCAAACGAACAATTCAAAACTTCATGCAATTGTTACATAGTTTCGACATGAAGTTGCTATGGCACCTTAACCGAAGTTCTACCTGCAAAAGGCAACGACAGACTTAGAGAAAGATCCTCGTTCTTTAGTTCCTATCAATTCTTATTCCAATGCACATACTGTAGGTGTGACAAAGCGAACGTTGTCTGGTGCCAATTTTAATCCTTCGGACGTCATCAAGGTTTCAAATTTTGTTCCACAAAAATCCCTCGATAATGCATTTATGACATTGTCAGACCAGACTACAAGCTCAGGTTGGCCAAAGGACGCCAGTTGTTCGGTCAGATAGGGTAAGCAAGTTAAAACAATTTTGTTGGGTATGATATGCTCTGTTCTTTTGGATTGGTTTTTCTGAAGCCCTTTGATCTACCTTAACTGCGCAAGTTATGGTTTGGTCTCTCAATATAATGGCACGTTTAATGCATTCTTAGTAGCGTACCTTAATGATGTTTTTATGGCCATATTATATATGTTTACCAATAATATGGAGAATCAGTTCATAAAGTTGCCCAAAGGCATGGTGAAAAGTAAATCGTTAAAGTGATATTTTTCATATATATCCTTAACCCCACAGGGATCCCGCCCGAAGCTATGAAAATGGAAATTCGGAATGACAAGGGTTGTCTTCAGAAGCCCTACCACAACTATCACATGGAAAATTTGTTTTTTTGAGTCAACTCATCATTTAATAACACAACCATTCCAATATGGTAACCTTCTCCTTTTAGAAATGAAGTTGTGACTCAATTGTGACCGAAAATTTCCTCAACTGGGATGGTCTTGTTCCCTGCGTACATGTGATACATTTCTTACACTTCTCATGTTTCAGCTCGCACTACTCTTATCCTTTTCGTCGGCGTGGTGATGAAATTTTTCAGTGTATCATCCGTGGGATTTACCTGCATGAAACATCATAGCATCCATTAGCCCATAGTTATTCTTCGAGAATGGTTCCCTTAGATAAATTATATGAGACTAACGAGCTTAGTGAAGTGCTCAAACAAAAATTTCTAATGACCTATGGTGAAAGGGCTTCCAAAATACATCCCTAACACATTGAAAGTTTCGATTTGAGCATGTGCCTGATGATCCCCACCCGCACATGGCGTGATTGCAGCTATATCATCTGATCATGATGGTGAGAAAGCTCATGAGGGGTTGGAGGTAGGTTGTTGGGATGTCACTGACTGCAGGTCAGGTGAAAGACCTAAATGACTAAGTGAGCAGAGGGGGACCCAAAATTTCGAATATACCCAAAATTTTGGGTGGTGTTGTAGCGGCTACAACAAATGGCGAACCACTGGTAGAACCCAGCATCTCAGTCAATATCACAACAAAATTCTGAGCCAAAATAGTGATGCAAGGGAATATTGAACAAGTTCCATGGCGACCCTTTGAATTA
Organism: Pinus albicaulis; assembly: GCA_034641835.2. Lineage (NCBI taxonomy): Eukaryota > Viridiplantae > Streptophyta > Pinopsida > Pinales > Pinaceae > Pinus > Pinus albicaulis. Next base: position 566,543,324 of record CM076584.1, on the reverse strand, counting down.
CTTTGGCCTTTACAGGTATTCCTAGTCCTTGTGCCTCAGCTAGGTCTCGCTAATCAGGACACATCAAAGAGAAAGCTCACATACGCCAGTAGCTTGTTGATGATGTGAAGAGCAAAGCAGCGGGTTTATTATTCTCATGAATTTTAAAAGTAAGTTTCCGATGTTGCTCTGCTGCCAGCAGGCCTGGACAGTACCCCGGCGGAGTCACTTCAAGAAATCACAAACGTTGCTCCGCTTCCAGCGAGCCTGGTCAGTACCCCGGCGGAGTCGTTGCATTACCTCTCTGCGCAGGAAGCCTTTCTCAATCCTTTACCCTTATTTGTTTCATGTGCTTGAAGCACTTATTTTCATGTGCTCGTGGCACTTATTGTGATGTGCTCATGGCACTTATTCTTCATGGGCGAATGAGGGATCCTGACTTACTTTACGAGAAAGAGAGGTTGTTCCTTGTTTTACGAAAACTGAAAGATATCCTGATTTGGGTTTGCCCTTGTGCTGAACCTTCACATCCCATTCACCACAATATGCGAAGCATGCAAAACAGATCATTAAGTTGTCCAAGACTATGTTGGGTACAAGGCTTAGGTTACGGGTATAGGCCATTCAAACTCATTAGGTGTCCCACAAGCAACCGGCTCGTATCTCCCTGGATAAATAAGTTTAGACTCATAGGAATCTTGCTGAGAAAGAGACTCAGATGACCTATCCTGAGAGAAATTTGCCTCTTGAGATAGCCACCACAACCTCATACAAAAAATGGGATTGTTATTTCAGCAATCGAGGCAAAACTAGTTCGGAAGGTGGTAGGGTTTCAATGAGGGTTCATGCAGTGGCAGGCGATATGACGGAAATAATGTGAGGAAGATAGTGTACGACGCAATGTAATAGGCGAGGCTCAAGATGCAATGCAATTCCATGTGCGAGAAATGATCAACCAGTTGTAGGTGGAAAGAGGCTCAATACAAGCAGTGATTGTTTATGCAGCAACAAGCATACTAAAAGAAATGAGTGCAAAATACTTGTAACATGATGATACCCAGGATATTAATCGTAAACAAAAATAGCAAACACATTTTAAATTATAAAGTAAAAATTTGGCAAGTAAACTTAATCAAAAACTTTGAACTAACAAATTTTATTAACGGGTCCTAGCAAGCCTACACCTAAACCCTAGCTTAACCAATGGTGCGGTCGGGTTATGTGAAATCATTTTTCCAGTGCATCCACCGCATTAGTTCCCATCCTGCAATAACAACAATGCTCGAGATCAGAGCTAGCATCCAAAAAAGTGCAGTAACAACAAAACTTACCTGAAGAGCATGTGCAACAGCAAGAAGATCATGGATACTTACCAAAGAACATGCTAGAATAGATTGTGCAAGCTGAATTCCACTCTCATCCTGATACACAACAATATGTTCTTGAAACTCAAAATTTATAAATGACACACATCCATTCATGCACAATCCTAGGTCTGATGGGCGCTAGGTAAGCCATTGCTGATTTGCAAGCACATCCATCGGATAGGCTCCGTCGAACCAAATGGAAAACTCATCATGGTGTTGAGGATGATCAGTTTTATGGAATGGAAACAATAAGCATGTGCCAGGCGAATTATAGATGTTTGCGCATCCGAGAGAAGAAACCCTAATTTTGAAAACCCTAGTTTGGGGTTGCTCCTGGGTTTGGTCAAGGGTATGAGTATCAAACTCTGGACCTTTGAGCGGGGGGTTGCCCAACTTTGATGGTTTGGTGAGATCAACAGGCGGATGGATGTGAACATCGATTGTGTTGGGTTGCAAAATGTCAGTGGGCTTTGTATCGATTCGGTCAAATGTTTGCACACTAACAGATTGACAAATCAATGTATATGATTCTCTAGATTTTCCAGGGTGGCTTGAATTCGACGTGGTTATGCTGGGAGGAGCATGGTACTTGGGGATCGTCATTTTAGAAACGGTCGACAGAATCTTGAGCGCTTCGATTTTCTGATGGGTACTTGAATCTTCATAGGGCGAATCATCGAATTTTGGTGTCTCCATATCGTTGGCAACGAGATACGAATGACAGTCCTCAGCGGTATTAGTGAATCTGTTTTCAGATAAGCAGTGATCGTTGTAACCATCGATTTGATCAAGTTGGGTACCTGGCATGTTGGGCTCCCCGGGATTTATCGACTGGGATGGATCAATAAAGAGGACATCTTGAGGTTGCCTAGACAGGAAATTGCTCCTATGGTTGTCTAAAAATTCCGAGTGAGAAAGATCAAATTTGGAAGATTCATCGGTTTTGAACTGCAATTGCGAAACACCATCTGTGTGCTTATGATTGTCACCAATACTAGTATAAGGAAATTTTGAATGTCTTGAAGAAATTATTAGTGTGGTGGGATCGCGAAATAAATCGGGGAATAATGAACGAACAGATTGAGTCGCAAGGGCATTAACCATACAAGGATTTTCAACACGTGCATCCGTGTCATTCAAAGAAAACAATGATCTGGCAGGCCCTGTAAGGGAATTGACTTCATCTGGGATAGGATTCAATTCATAAGCAGTATGTGAATCAGATTTAGGATTGTGTCCAGGGAGACATCGAGTGGGCTCGAGGTAGGTTTCATGAACCGAGAGAGATAATGAGCCACTATGGTTTTCAAACTCTGATTCGACATGGTGCATGAAAGATTCAGAGGTAGTACAATAGGCTTTATCCTCATGCACCCATCTATCATTGCTCAGAACCTTCGAGGTCACAACTCCAATACCTAACAATTCATGAGGAGGAGCGAGAATGTCACAAATAGCAATACTCTCCTCGAAGGCCTGAGTGTGGTCTGGGCTGGGGGAGATGGACAAGGAAGCATTAGGAACAAAGTCTGAACAGCTGTTAACTTGCGGGTCGTCAAAGGGAACACTAGGCTCAGGCTGGGTTGCTAACTGAAATTTTTCAAGGGAAACGAGAATCACATAGTTGAACTGCTCACTTAACAACTTCAAATCGACATCCTTTTGAGAAAACTCAAAACAATAATGAACAAATATAATAGAAAATTCATCTAGAGGTTCCTGAGGTTCCATTCTGATGTCATTTAGCTTCATCAAAACACTTTGAAAATCGTACCTATGAAAAGCTTGTCGTAATTCACTAGCGAGTTGTTCAAACGAATGCATGGAAGCTTCCGGAAATGTGTGGCACCATTGCTTAGCGCAACCTTCGAGAGTGAGAAAGAAAAGAAAACAAATCAAACCTTCATTTTCAATTTAGTAGCACTCACCAAATTCACAAAAATCTAAAATGTGTTGGGTTATAGATACTCCATTTTCACCATCGAATTTTAACTGGGACAAGTGATACATAAGTTCATCGGGGATGAGACATCGAGGCTCAAAAAACTCCGACAAACATCTCGGGAGAATGATTTGGGAATGAGCCATTATAGATATGACATTAACTGCAGGCTCTAAGGGCTCATCTTGTCGTCTAGCCCTCCTTCTAGCACCAATTCTGTTGACGGGAAAATCTTTCCAGCCAACAGCAAGGGATCTCCTCGGTAAAAGGTCCCAATTAGACCTTGAACCGTTTGGAATAGGGATCCCGTCCGGGGTGTGGGTCCGGCTACCGCTGATTTCTCCTTTCTTTGGGTCTCACTTAAACTCTATAAAATAGTGGATACACACCTAATCAAATGATACAAGACATATGATTGATGCATTAAATGTACATGCAACACTATTAGTAGCAAGAGGAAATAATAAAGCACGAAGACCGAAGGAAGTGTTGTTAACAACACTTCATTAGGGTCATGCTTGTAAACTGTTCGGACCACAAAGGAAACAATTCCTCATGGCAAGAACACCCTTCACTTCCTAAAAGTTTTAAATGGTAACACAAATGCTAATAAACAAATCCATCAGTGTTCGTTAAGAAAGTGAAATGAACTCAACCACCATTAACATACTCAGAAAACTGTTATGCAATTGTGATTTGAATTAAAGATACACTTCCCTTAATCTAAAGACGTTTAGAAACTGAAAACATAATACTCAATAGCGCTCATACATATGACAACACCAGATCCACAAAGGGATTTTTCAAAATGCTTGTATTCATGCTCAAATGTATAATACTCTGGTAATACAATGTACTCAGCTCGAGCCCCAAACAAAATATCTTTTACAAGTTCTCGAAGGAAGTATTTATAGAGAAAAACTTGCCCTTTGGGTTTCCTTGACCTTTGGCCTTCCTGACTGTTGGGCTGCCTTACGACCCAGTCCATTCTGCGACTTGCAACCTGAAGAAATCTGCGACCTGCGACTTGCGACCTCGCCACCTCCTTGGATTTGCGACCTCGCGACCCGGGTAAATGTGCAACTTGCGACCTCAAGCAGATCTGTGACCTACGACCTCAAGCAATCCGTGACCTACCGATATTATGCGACCTTGCGACCTAGTTGCTGGGTCGCTGGGTCGCACCGTCGGGCTTTTAACAAGGAGTGCGACTATGTGACCCGGTGACCTGAGAAAATTTCCGACCTTAGACCTTCGGTCATCCCTTCTGCATTTCTCTTTCAGAGATATCATGACCTTGTTCTCTGGAGGCTAACCTTAGCCCTCTTCATAAAACAGCAGCTTCTATTTGCTGGTGATGTCATTTCCGCGCTAAGGGAATTTGCATGTGATGATGAGTGGGAGAATGGTTTCTGTTTCGAGCAAGATACTGAGCATCCGCAGACCGTGGGTTTTGTTGTCAATTTGAAACCCAGCTGTTCATCCTCTAGAGAGAGTTAGTAGCTCTCTTCATTTGGGTGGACATTATTATTCCCTTATGCTACCTGCAAGAAAACAAAGTAAATCAGCATAGTATTTTTTTCTTCTCATATTACCTGCATATAAATGAATTTATATTATCCATATACATACATATATATATATATACACGCATGTCATGGAATCAACACAAGAAATGCAATAATTTATCGCAACTAAAATTAGTTGGACCCCTGTGTGGTCAAATGTTGTGCCATTATGTCATCAGGGAGAATGGCTCAAGTGGGTTTTTTTTGCGCTTGTTCCACCATTTGTAACATCCGTTGGTATCGCTATGGATTCAGTGCTAAGAGTGGATCCGTAATTACTTTGGTGAGACATGATGCTCCCTCCTTCTTTCTGAACATGATACCATATAGAAAGAATTTATGAAACGTGGGCATTGACATGGGTCCACTACTTCTACCTCCCTTGATAATATGGATCTGCCATACTTACGACCCTTGAAGTTGTAGACCTGGATGAAGTCGAATGCTTCACAAAGGCGAATCTGGTGATCGTATAGCGGCATTCCTGTTAAGTTTTCGACTGCCCTCTGTGGCGTAGTTGACAATGCTTTTGTATCAATATTGATCACACATTTTATGAGAGGAAAATGATTCTCTTATGATCATGGACGCCTAAGATTTATGGTGCGCTTAGCTCCCACTGTGATGTAAATAACTTTCCACTTGAGAGCTGTGGGGTCGCAATATGAGGTCTCTCCCCTACCTCAGAAATATTTCGTGCATCTTGCAGTGTATTCGCATTAGGTCGTAAACTTGGGCGGGAGTCGCTGAGTCGGGTGATCGCACCTTGGATGAATTTTCCTGATCTGTGACCTGGCGACTAGGTCGCACAGCTGCATGGTCGGGGGTCATGTATGTGGCAGATTCTCTTGGGCGTTGTATTTGCGACCTTGAGACCTGATAGGGGTCGCGTTGTAGTGGGGTCGCAACCCTTGTCATCTGGTGCAGATTGCGAGCAATGAAAGGAACATGCCTCTCAGCGATCATGCGTTCCTTTTTTTTGCATTTATGGTTGTGCGACCTCGGTAGAAATTGCGTGGGAGGAGCTCAACAGTTAATGCTACAACTACGGGCCATGAACGCTTGAAGATACGTTTTGACCTCGTCATTCTAAGATAAGCAGGGTACATTTCCCTTCTGTGTTGTGATTCAACGGTTGCAGTGATTTCATGTCCAGGGCTACTATGCTGTGTTCCTTGCATGCATGTTGATGTTGCGCGTGACCTCATTGTCTCGGAGGTTGTCTCATGGTATTTCAAAACAGAATTAAACTACAGGTCAACTGTGTTTATACTTCAACCCCCCCATGGCTTGGCCGCGCGCTTAAAACACATTGCGTAGGGGTAGCATGGCTTAACCCAGTTTCCAAGTCGCCATTTTCGCGAGTTGCAATTCTGGTTGCTCCATCAGTACGTGAGACTTGGTGATTAGCCAGTCCAATCCTCCTCATGCGCTAGACGCCAATGGTTTCCACCAGCAAAAAACTAGGTTAGTCACTAAGACGCGCAATTTATGGGAGGCAATTTTTCGCCCATGCCGCATTGTGAGTCCCTCTTATGCTCCACCACCAGCGACTGCGTGAACCTTTCTCATGCAAACTAGTAGTTTGATCAGTAATGGTGTCGGCACATCAGAGTGGTATGTGGAAAACGCTTTGGATTGTTGACGATATTCTTAAAAGTTCCATATCAATGTTTGATTGTTCCCTTCATACGTGGCATCACGTAGGAGTGAGATCTGTTATTGTTCCTTTAATCTCTCTGGAATTCCTCAATGTATCGAACGCAAGGTATCGACGTTTTAATCCTTTCGAAAGGAGTCTTTCTTTATGGCAGCCACCACGATGGATCATGAGGTTCCTGCATGCAGCGATAATATTTGCTCCAACTGGTTTTACCCCTTCCCTCTCTTGAACTCCGCCACACCATAATTAAACACTTGTCACGCGTTGAAAAGCGGAATAATGCGTTGTGCTCGAAGCTCTTTAGCAGGCTTACAAAACCAAACGAACAATTCAAAACTTCATGCAATTGTTACATAGTTTCGACGTGTAGTTTCTACGGCACCTTAACCGAAGTTCTACCTGCAAAAGGCAATGACAGACTTAGAGAAAGATCCTCGTTCTTTAGTTCCTGTCAATTCTTATTCCAATGCACAGACTGTAGGTGTGACAGAGCGAATGTTATCTGGTGCCAATTTTAATCCTTCGGACATCGTCAAGGTTTCAAATTTTACTCCATAAAAATCCCTCGATAATGCATTTATGACATTTTCAAACCAGACTGCAAGCTCAGGTTGGCCAGAGGACGCCAGCTATTCGGTCAGATAGGGTAAGCAAGTTAAAACAATTTTGTTGGGTATGATATGCTTTGTTCTTTCGGATTGGTTTTTCTGAAGCCTTTTGATCTGCCTTAACTGCGCAAGTTATGGTTTGGTCTCTCAATATAATGGCGCGTTTAATGCATTCTTAGTAGCGTACCTTAATGATGTTGTTATGGGCATATTATATATGTTTACCAATAAGATGGAGAATCAGTTCATAAAGCTGCCCAAAGGCATGGTGAAAAGTTTAAAATCATTAAAGTGATATTTGTCATATATATCTTTAACCTCACTGGGATCCCGCCCGAAGCTATGACAATGGAAATTTGGAATGACAAGGGTTGTCTTCAGAAGCCCTACCACAACTATCACATGGCAAATTGATGTTTTTGAGTCAACTCATCATTTAATAACACAACCATTCCAATAAGGTAACCTTCTCCTTTTAGAAATGAAGTTGTGACTCAATTGTGACCGAAAATTTCCTTAACTGGCATGGTCTTGTTCCTTGCGTACATGCGATACATTTCTTCCACTTCTCATGTTTCATCTTGCACTACTCTTATCCTTTTCGTCGGCGTGGTGATGACATTGTTCAGTGTATCATCCATGAGATTTACTTGCATGAAACATCATAGCATCCATTAGCTCATAGTTATTTTTCGAGAATGGTACCCTTAGATAAATTATATGAGACTAACGAGCTTAGTGAAGTGCTCAAACAAAAATGTCTAATAACCTATGGTGAAAGGGCTTCCAAAATACATCCCTAATACATTGAAAGTTCCTATTTGAGCAAGTGCCTGATGATCCCCACGTGCACATGGCGTGATTGCAACTATATCATCTGATCATGACAGTGAGAAAGCTCATGAGGGGTTGGGGGTAGGCTGCTGGGATGTCACTAACTGCAGGTCTGGTGAAAGACCTAAATGACTAAGCAAGCAGAGGGGGACCCGAAATTTCGAATATACCCAAAATTTTGGGTGGTGTTGTAGCCGCTACAACACCCACATATTTTCATTTAGTGTCCATTTTCTAAAAATGCATGGAAAGAAATTCAAAGAACAAAAGATGCAAAAAATGCATGGTAAGGGAACTTTGTTAAAGATTGCCTAAAATCATGGCTTGATTGGAAGCCAAAATCAAAATTTAAATCTCTCCCTCTTTTTGTATATCGAGGAATTTGGTTGGAGAGAAGTAGCATAATATTTTAAAATCAAGGGAAATCATTCATCAGGGTATTTTACAAAAACCTTGCAATATTACATTATTTTCTCCCCATCAATCCTACCACTCAGCTAAAAAAAAACAATTTTGAAGTAGAAATTCAAAAAGATAAGCCATGGGCTTTGCATGGAGTGGCTCAATAGAAATCAACCATTGGTAGATCTGAATGCCTCATTTATCTAATTGATTCACATTATTTTTCCTTTTCTTGCAACATTGGAATGGAAACCAAAAACCATTTTGAATTATTTGCTTTGAAATTACTTCTACAATTGGTTGAATTCCTTTAGTTAAGCAACATCAATATCTATGGAGACTCTATGATAGAAATAAAATGGATGCATGGAAAAAATAGGCTAAAAAAACACACTCTTATCCCTTTATATCAAAATTTTATTCAAAGTATGAGAAACTACTGTCATGTATCTTTTACACACATCTACATGAATCAAAATCAAGAAGACAAACAACTTTCAAAAGGAGGATTAGCACTGGATCAGGGACAATGGAAAATCAAAAAAAAATAATGAAGGTCGTGTTAGCTTCCACTAGTTTTTCCCATGAGCATAAGTAGTCATCACATGATATATCCCCTAAGCATATGTAGACATCACATGATATATGTGTGTGTGTGTGTGTGTTTTCTTTTTTTATTTGATATGGTTCACGATTCCCAGAGATTGGTGACTGATATGTCCATGGAATGATTGTACCAGACATATCTACTTGAAAGGATCACTTCTTGTCGGCTCAACCAAGAAGCATGACCCTAAGAGTGTCGAGAGAATTGAACCCATGACCTCTCAATAGTAGAGATGCTTTAACAACAAGAATTCAACCAACCAAGCTAACCCTCGGGGTTGTGTGTGTGTGATATAGTATCGGCGATAATATAGGGATTGTTTACCATATCAAAAATGTTTTTGGCATCATATGTAGCTAAAAATCATTCACATGTGGCATAGTTTTGTCGAAGGAAATAAGTTATCAGTATTCTAGCATCAAATTTTATGAACATACACTGTGCACGAAACAAAAACTTCGCAAACAGTGAAAAAAATTGTTGATTTTTTATCCTCTTCTCAAGCTAGATTATGGAAATCTAATTTGTTGCAAGTTTATGAGTTTTGGTGACAATATATGATGAAGCAAGAGAAATTTTATATGACCTTATTTACATTGGTGTATTATTAGAGAGGTAGTTGTGCTATGGCACAACGATCAAATTATTTTCTGAAAGAATTTTTTAAAAAGGAAATGAAATTATACAATCTAAACTTTATGGGCGAAGTTCCAAATGAATTCTTTGTCATCTACAGTAAATGTATTATATTTTGACTATAAATCAAACACATGCAGTTAACACTTTTAAAAATGGTTCTTAAATCATATATACCCAAGTTAGTGGAGCTCTTGCACATTGTAGCTATGGCTAGGGTTTTCCCTGGCCACTTGCAATGAATTCTCTCACCCTCCTTTTTCCTTCTATATGCTCCCCTATGGTGTTGGTGCAGTAGTGACTCTTGTTATTAACATACCAAACCTCAATATTCCCAATTATGACCTTTATTGTGTCATTTACTTGTAGCCCCCAGGCTAGTTCATCGATCATCATCTCTTTTAAGGATGTAATTCTAATTGGGTCTGTGGCTGACCCTGCTTCCCCTTCTTCCTTTTTACTTCAAAGCTAATGGTTTGGTTTATTTTTTTATTTTAAAATTGGCATATATTAGTAGATCTTTGGAGTTGAATCTCAACCTCTTAGTTACTTGTGATTAAGAAATAAACCTTCATCCATCCTTATGGAAAGGGTTTCATTATTGTGAATTTTGATCTTGTTAAAGATAGGATTCTCATTCTTAATTTAGGCTCATGTTTTGAGGAAACTCAAGTTTGTGCATGAAGCCCTTGTCTCCTTCCTTAAATCCTTTCACTGATATTCTTTCTTTAGGTCCTATTTGGGCGAGATTTCACAATATACCCTTGCAGTTTTAGGGTTTACCCCCTCTTCATTCTATTGGTTCAACTCTTAAAAAGTTATATTTTGCTAGTCAAGAAACTAAAGGCATAACATTTCTTCATTCATCGAGATATGTGTGGAAATGGAATTCAACAAAGGGTTGCCAACAAAAAATATTTTGAGAGGAAAAAAATATTACTGGTACCAAAAGTTGGATTATGATAGATCTTCTTTGAGATGCAGATATTGATTTGAAATAGGGCACACTAAGTACAATGCCCTAAATGACCTAAAAATATAGGAAAAAACATAATAAATCAAATTAGTGGGTGTGTTCTATAAAATATTATAAGTTAGTGGTACTTGCTAATGAAAATTCATCACAATCATATCCTCATATCCAAAAGAATCAGTAGGGGAGGTTGGAGTGAGAGGGGTGCTTTTTAACCTCGAAGAAAAATCTGAAATAAAGTTTGCTTAGGGACTTGGGAAAGCCTCGAAAAATCAAGCCAAAGCACTCTCACTCTGGAAAGGCTTGAATATCAGCATCTCTAAAGGCATCAAGTTTTTTATCATTGTAGGTGATTCAATGGTGATTATCCAAAAATGTATAAGTCTTTCCAGAAATGAATGGTTTCTTGACTCGAAAACCTATCCATTGATCTGAAGGATAATGTATCTGTAGAGCCTCATGATTGCTTCATTTTGACACTCTCTCTTACCTATTTTTCCTCTTTTTGACCATCATCGTCAACTCAAATAACATCAAACTACAATTTTTTGACATGGTAAGGTATTTAATTGTCTTGTATTTCATATTTAATAATGTTCCTTATTATTAAGTTAATATTTGTATCAACGACGGAAATGACATGATTCTGCAGCTAATTTGTGTTTTTGTAGCCAAATCCATGGTTTACCAAACTCTAAGGTGCTAACTAAGCGAAGAATTATATGGATAGGTTGCGACTGATCTCCTCAACGATTTCCTCATATTCATCCAAGTTATATCACTAAGGAAATCGTTCGATTGTGTGGTCAAAGGTGCATGTCAACACGTTGTTGAACATGCGACCGAGAGTCTAGGATGTTCACGCTTCATGATTTGCTTTGCCAAATAGAAAATCATGAATAGGTGATATTCTGTTACTTTTAGAAGTCAAAATTAGGGTTTTTTTTTCTTAAGTAGGCATGAAAGCCTTACGAACATGGGATTTTATAAATATTGTCTAAGAAAACCCGAAGAAGTGTGTAATTTTGATGCGATAGTGATGTGTTAAAAACTATTTTTTCATCCTTTTTAATGAAGAAGTGATTTGAAGACTTGATGCGTAGCTAACTATTCGTTTAAAGCTCTGAGACCGCCTGTTTGTGGAGGGCCCCTGCAATTAGTGAAGGTTCTACATTTTTATGTTTTCCATTTATCATTTGATGTAGTTGTTTTCGTATTTTCCTTTTATCATTTGATGTAGTTGTTTTCATAATTTCCTCTTATCATTTGATGTAGTTGTTTACATATTGTATAATCATTCTTAAATACATAGTTATGGCAATGTTTCGTTAGTCTTTCCTTTTGAATTATCAATTGCAGAGTGATCATTCTTCATAGATTTCTTTATAGTTTTATTTTAGAGAATTGAGTGATTTCTTTTCAGAATATGAGTGATTTATTTTTAGAGCATGAGTGATTTCTTTACAAGTTTTCATTTCCAAAAGATTTCATTTTAAATCATAAATGAGAAGATGTGTGGTTTTCATTTCTAGAATTCAATTTTGTCTTTATGTTAAGGATTGTTAGAACAATAGTTAAGTAATTCTGTTCTTAGAGACTAACAATAGATTGGTTAAGTTTCTTAATGAATTAGTGAGAGTCTGCTTTAGTTATACTTTGCAAGAGGAAAGAGCATGTTGATTTCAATAGGAGTAAGAAAAATTTAGGAACTTAATTGTGATTTAAATACATCAATTTCATTAGGAACATAAGAATAAAAAGCATCCTTAGAAGTAATTTCCAAAAACTCAATCATCACATCAATAAACTAAATTAATAAAAAAAGGCTTCTAGCATATATAATGCACTTGCACTTCACAAGTTTACCAACTCTGATCGATAATTTATGTAAGAAATTTAAGAACATTAAATTGAAAAACAATATCTTTTCGGAAAATTGGAAGATTACAAAAAAAATCATGTCAAAAGATAAAATAACCATTTGGAGGATATCCAATCCAATAAGGGAGTGGAATTAGAGCAAGGAACTTTACTCATTGATCAACATAGTGTTACATGTCATGTCCCTTAATTAAAAAAATAGTTGAAATCCTTGTGGATCACAACTGGAGCACGTGAATTAACAAGGATCAACAGGAAATTAAATATGACAACATCATGAGGATACGAAGGAGTTCCTCGGGAGAGGACTACTGTAGATGGAAATTAAAGAATAGGTGGGAACAGGGGAGAAAGGCGACCATGCTACAAGACAAGTGGTTTATCTTCCCTTGGTTAATAAATCGTACGTCAGGTGTGTACAGTATCAGTACCATTGCGGTTTAACTCGATAGGAAATTGGTGGCAATGGGGAGGGCGAAAGGTGGCTTGGATATGTTGCAGAAAATAAATTCATTTACGCTTGATAAAATGGGAGGGAATTTAGGTAAGGAGCAGGCGATTATATATAGTAGTTGGCTGAAGTAGCTCAATTGTCGAATTATTCTGGTGCAGGGGAGAATATCATTAAAAATGACTTATGCAAGTAACGGAAGTGGGAATGATGCAAACAAGCTCGGGCGCAATGGGAGTATTCCAGAAATGGTTGACATTTCATGCAAGTAGGTTGTTAAGGAGATTGTCAAGGAGATTAACGAAAACATGGTTATTGTGTTTTCTCAATTATCTGGTCTTTGGAAGGACATGGAGTTGATCCAAAAGTCAATAGAACACCTAAACACTAGTATATTGAATCTGAAACATAAAATGGATAATATTGAACTATGAGTGGAGACGGAGATAGTGGGGGTTCTGAAGACTGATTTCAGGATCTGTGATGGCTTTGCTTCAATGGAAGAGGGAAATGTTGATGCTGCAAGTCGAGAATTAGAACCTGGTGCAGGGAGGAGTGTGGAACTAGGAATGCCTTCTGAGGCGGCTCGGGAGGAAATTGATCCTATAAGTTACGAGTAGTCGTTGTTTTACAAAATAATAATCTTATGTTTTGTCGGATATTTAAGTACTGTGGAGTTTTTTGGAAAATATATAGTCTGGAAGGTGTAAAGAATATATATAGGAATAATATAGGTAGCAATACGGTCTCTTTGGTTATGTATGTGCACAAATCTGAGACTGAGTTTTCCATGATTGTAAGGGACTTGATCCGTTTCCATATTTATTATATATATTAAAGAACAAGTAGCATTTTTCATTAATAAATATGGAAACGGGTCAAGTCCCTTACAATCATGGAAAACTCATATATCTCCAAAGATTTAGATACCTCAAGAAAAGCAACAAAAAAGGCATCTCAAAAACTAGACAACGAGAAACAAGTCTCTATTGAATCAGGGTGGGAATCATAGAGCCAATAAGTCCATGACTAATGACAAGTTGGGCTAACCAGGTAGAAAAAATTGAGGCACTAAAACAAGCAAAACCACTAGGCCAAGACAAATTTTGACCAATAGGAGCAATACAGACTCCATTAAATGTAAAAGAAATGTGGATGGAAGTAGAAAAGAAGAATAAATCCTCATAAGCAAGTCAACCAATGGTGCCTTGAAGTCAAGCCTACAAACTACTATAATTTTGTATTTTTTTTGTCTTTTGTTATGTAAGGAGTCTATGCCCATCTACTCATGCACAAGATTTTGGAATGTATCTCATTTGGGTATCTAGAAAAATAGGCTTAGAATTTTTAAATATTCAAATGATTGAAATATCTTGTATTTACTTTCTTTGTACCCTCATTGCAGTATTTGTTGCAATGTTTTTATTAATATAAAATGTCGTAGTTAGTATTTAAAATAAAATTAAATTAAATTTTAAATTTAAAAATCAAAAACAAACAAATACAATGGTCCTTAAATGACCAGTTTAAATAAAGACATGTATTAATCGTCCATAAGTGATTGTTGTTGAAAGAATTTTTGGTGTCTACAATTTAAGGATTATTTCCATTGCACCCTCGACAGTGAAAAGATAACCTCTAAATATCACAATTAACGTATTAAAATGGTGGAGGAATTTATGTATGTAAGCTTGCAACGGAGAAAGCTAAAAAGATATAAAATAAAAATAAAATCTAGGATATGAGTTAATCAAATCGGTAGTTTGTTTCCTCGACAAACTAATGGATCTTTTCTTCTATTTAGTTTCATCTCATTTTTAAATATTAAAACTGAAATTAACATGTGTGTGTAGTTTAGTGAAAAGGTAATGAACTGATAAAACATTACCATTTTTTTTTAGGGGGAATTAAAGAGATTCTTACCTTTGATCTAAGGTGGAGATGCAGCAAAAAAATCTTTTGCCATGTGCTTATTTTGAAAGTTTAAAATTGAATGTAGTAGGTACGGTGGAGCAATGTGATAGAAAAATATTTAAAATGGAAAACATTAAGTCATACAAAATCTTATTCAACTCCATAGATGGTTCCTTCAACAAACACAACACAGATAAAATTTCTTGAGAGAAACCTAATTAATTCATTTGGCATGGACTAGATAAGCATGTTGTTGATGACAACTTTGTGAGGGTATATCTAAGCCTTCAACTTGCAATGAAAAAAATTGCACTTAGCATGAACCCAAGCTTAGGTATGTATTGATTTTTTTTTTGACAATAAGTAAATAAACTCACCTATATGTATCCATTAAAATCTTTGTATGTAGCCATTGTATTGACATTAATTTTCCTTTTAGATGGGTCGAAAAATGGTTTGTAGTTTGATTACATGTTTCAGTGTTCTGTGTTAATAAGTAGTGATTTTTGGGGCTTTCACTGTATAAAATACGTCTTTTTAGAACTTAGGTTAAAACGTTCCAGAAATCCCATCTCCTAAGCAGAGCTAGCTCGCGTAATAATAGGTCCTGAAATTAAATCCCTTAATTTACTTATTTGGTGGGGGCGATGATTGAGTGTGGAACCTATATAAATATTAGTGGGATTAGTTGTAATCAATAATTATAATGCACAACCCAAAAAAGAATAGGGGAAATAGGAAAAATATGGGAGACATGAGAAAATAAGAGAAGAGGGGAAAGAGTGTGTAATATCCCCCATTTTGATTTTCTGCATTAGAGACTATTTTTGGAAGTGGATGAAATTTCGGGATTGGGACTTCAGAGAGAAAGGGGAAATTGCAGCTTTAGTGAAACGTGGGGCCCGCAAGAGAAATAAATTTGGCACAAGAAGGGAACTCGCACTCTTAGAGGAGAGAGAAAAGAGGAGCGGGTGCGAATTAGGAGAGAGAAAGAGTGTGGGCCAACAAGGGATAAAAAGAGGCCAACAATTATAAATAAGGAGAAGAGGCCTTCATTTGCATCTTTCGACAATTCAACTTTTGAACACAAGTTTTCTTAAGTTGTTTAGCCAAGTCAACAAGTGTTATTTAGCACGATAGAATACCACGTGGGAATTACACCTCTACCTTTGGTGAACTTCGCATGCCACCCTAGGAGAGTAGAGAGGATTCTATCTCGATACTTCTAAAGGAGCTACATTGCAAATCATTTCCAGTTGGTGTGTATTTTCTTTGGGCGCAGAATATTAGTTTCTAGTAGCATCAGATGTGTTCTAGCCTCGATATTTTGCAAAGAGGTTAGAATACATGAGTAATCCAATACCCATAAATTGTTTCTGGAAATTCCATTTAGAGATAGCTTAATTAAGATAATTAATCAGTTTTTTAATATTTCCTAAGTCTAAACTTAGGAATATGTTTAATTAAAAGGTATTAATTAAGTCAAATGTGAATCTTCTAGAAAAATGCATGGATCAAATCCTAGTTAATCTTAGTCGTTTATTAAGTTTTAATCCTAGTTGTTGATGTCTCAACGAGATATTACAAGAAGGAACTCGATGGGACTTGAAGGACACACTTGCAGAGATCGAATTCATTGATAGATCGATTTCCTGAGTAGCAACATTGAGTTGCTAGAGAGAGAGCTAGTGAGCTCGAAGTAGTGAGAGATAGACAGGGATAGTAAGGCCAAAGGAAGTTTTTACGGATCTGGTGAGTGCACAGCAAAGAGACAATGAGTGCCACAAAGAGGCAGTGCAGAGCCATGCAGAGGCAGCGCAGTGCTTTAGAGGAGATCCATATTTTTGCTGGGGAGAAGGGTTTATTTAGTGCCAAAAGCCGGAGAGAGAGTCCAGAGGCTAGGAGGGTCCATATTCCACACAGCAGTTGATCAGACAGTGAGAGGGAAACCAATTCCTAGTTATGGGGACGCATTACTACATAAGATGACGCAATAACTACGTAGAGACAGCGCAGAGCAACTTATCTTGAGCATAGATCAGTGTCGGATCACGAGTGGAAAAGTGAGATTTTTCTCACTAACTTTTTGTCATATTTTCTCTGTATTGTTTGCTAGATTTTAGAGCAACCATATATTTGTACTCATATTTACTACTACATAATATACAAACCCTCAATTGTTGCACCGGTTTTCTCGAGTTGGGTTTTTCCGGGGACTTAGTCCAAAAATAACAGTGTTATTTGTGTATGTGTGCATCTGTCTTTTGACGTTATTTTCTTCCGCGTTATTTTTTATTTGTGAAGGTTGTAGCATATGGGTTTCAATATTTGCCATGGAAAACAGTAAATAATTTGTTTAGTAAATTAACAAATAGAAGAAATTTAATCAATTGTTGCAGTAGGATTCTAATTTATGGAATTTTCACATGGTATCAGAGCACAGGAGAAGCGGGAAGAGATTAGTTGTAGAAGGAAAGAGGGAGCTTTGGGGCACTGTGTGAGCAACAGCTCGAAAACCTAGGATTTTGTGCAGTCCATTAGCCTGCAAGGCAGATTTTTTAGGAAAATTTATTTCTCTGAGTGATTCGATAGAGAATAAAATTTCTAGATTAATGATTGTCAATAGGAGATGGAGCAGCAGTGTCTTTCTTGTAGAGAAGATATTCAGCTGGAACGCAGTTATTTTGCAGCATTTTTTTGGTGCAGAATAGCGTCAGGAGAAAGGAAGAGCACACACGAAGGGAATTATTTCCTCAAGGAATTTCTAGCTTGGAAATTTGATTTCTCACTACAGAGCAATAGTCGTTGTGAGAATATTTTCCCACTCTAGCAGGGAGTGCGTAGTGCCTAGCAGCAGTTGCGCAAAGGAGAAGAGGAGCATTTAGACATTTTTGGTGAGATGGCATTAGCTAGGTTGAGAGTTCATGATCGATTGGACGGTTCAACCAACTATGTGATTTGCAAGGCCATGATTTCCTGCCTTCTAAATGAATATGATCTCAAGACCTATATTAGTTCAGTGGTAGTTGTACCCACAGACCCAGATCAGCTAAAGGCCTATAAAAAGGATATGGCAAAGGCAAAGAGCTTGATTCTCAATGGAGTTCGAGATCACGTAGTATCACACATAGCTAGCAAGGACAATTCCAAGGAGATGTGGGATGCCCTTGCTACGCTATACCAGGGACCTTTCGAGTAGTGGAAGATGTATTTGGAGGAGAATCTTAGGTGTACCAGGATGTTCAAAGGGGAGCGTATAGACCCATTCATTACTAAACTTCAGGAAGTCCAGAATCAGTTGTCTATAGTCGAGTAAACGCACCAACCTACAGAGTTTGTATGATTTTCCCTTAATATCATTTTCCCTTAATATCACTCTCAACATTCTGTAGGGGTTTATGGTTTAGCCTGCACAAAGGAAAGAAGGGAGAAGAATTTTTGGAGAGATAAGGGTTGGAGATCAGAGGTATTTATTAGTGGATAATTAGATAGAGTGGGGAGAAATTTCCCATGGTATATTTGGGGAAAAATTCATTATTATCAAAATTGTTGGGCGTTTTTTGGCTAGATTTGGAAATTTTCACTTGTTGGGGGTCATTGAGGGTTGATAAATTCAACCCAAAACCATTTTGGATTTTGTGGTTTTGGTGAGAGGAGGATAGGATTAATTTTGTAGAAATTTCTTAGCACTTATGAGGGCAGAATTCCTAGTTTGATACAGCAGTCTGCAGTAGAAATTGTTAGAGGAGGGCGCAGTTCACCCTAGAACCATTCCCACCACTTGGGTTCTTGAGATATTTCTAGGTCTTGTCGAGTATATAGTTAGGAGGACACCATCATAGTTTCATTTTATTACAGGCGCCCTTGAGAGCAGTCCTCTAGTTTCCTTCCAACAGTGGTGAGCAGTTCCTCCTAGGCATGCGCAGTTCTTCCTAGGGGATATTTCCGGCATTTGAGCATTGTAGTCACTCTTGGGTTCTTTGGAGTAGAAAGCCCAGGTTCCTCTGATCTCATTTATTGTATTCATGTTTATCAAATATTTTTGTATTCAAATGTGTATGGTTGTGAATTTATGAATTTTATAGTTGTATCTAGTTCATTGCTACTATTATCTACGAAATTTTTCCATTTGGAATATTACAATGGTATAAAATCATGATCTTATCCAACTGTGAGGTAGCCAACAAGATCATGGAAGATTTGGGCATGTATGCACAGTGACAGTTTAAACCATAGACAACCCATGGCTTAAGGGAGATTCAATACACAAGAGGTTTGGTGTGGAATCTATTGGAACGATGAGAGGTTGGCATATTTGAGGAGGGTGACATACCATATCCATCCTCATCCTTATAACAAAGACACTAGAGGTGTTCAGGTGATGGGGTTGCAACCATCTGCACCATGTGGGGAAATTCAATAGAATCAGGGCACCAGATCTTTTCAATAGGAGCAAACAAGATAGGGACATTTAGAGGGTAAGATAAGGGGGCACTTCTATAGGTGGAGACCTGGTTTTAAATATTAGTAGCATTAGGAGGAGGTTGAGCATGAGGCTGAGGGCACACAGGGTTGTGAGGAGCATGTAGATATACCCAACATGACATAGGAATCACCCTTGTTGGAGATTCCTTTGATAGCTCCACCTTAACGCTGGGGGGGAAGAGTAGAGAATACACCCATAAGGACATCCATTGATGAGATCTCTACCATTGAGGAGGCTCCATCCGTTGTTGAAGTGTCCATTGATGAGGTGTCTAGGTAAGTGTCTAAATTTTTAGGTGATAGTAGCGCACAACAGATTGATCAGGTGCCATGAGACATATCCCTAGTTGATGATGTGCAAGGAGGCACAGAGGTTTCCATCATTGATGAGGCGCCATTCATTGTTGAGGGATCCATTGATGAGGCATCTAGGTTCATGAAAAATTTCCAGGACAATAGCCACCTACAATTGACTTGTGACAATGCCTCGCATGTTGGGATGTCTATAGAGGAGCAGTTAGACTCTCATGTTGAGCCAATGATGGAGGGGGATATGAAAACATCCTTTTGGCTAGCCATTTATGAGGGGTATCATATAGAGCACATGTTTGAATTTAAAAACAGTTCGCTTCAGAGGTGCGCTGACAGTGCCTACATTGTCATTAGCCCACCCCTACGCATTGGATTCAGAGAGGTGGAGTTGTCTAGACATACCATAGGGGATGACCAAGTCAGCAAGACTGAGCGACATCAGTTGAGTATGACATCACATCATCCTAGAGGGTTTGTTCCTTCCACAAGAGATATTTCCTTTTATCCTTCTTTTGGGATAGGATGGCGAGAGGTATTGAGTTGGTACCTAGTGGAGCGGTCTAGGTGTCTAGATATATTCATGGTCAGAGGCATAGTCAAGATCCATGGGTTACTAAAGGAGCCTGAGGGCCATACAGTTGTTGGGATCTAGGTGGGGTTCCTGACACAACATGGCTTTAGTTAGTGTTGGTATTAGTGGTGCAATGGATCCGGCGACCGATCACCCACACACTTTAAGATCTACATCATGAGTAGTGACAAGATGGTTTGACATCGGAGCAGACATATTTCATGAGTTATCTTGGCATATTGATCATATGTGGGGTTAGAGGGGGATTAGCCTACTCTGTTAGGATTTTGTAGGAGGATGTGGTATCGACACGCCACCAGATAGGGCATCATATGGAGACAATGCTCTCTCATTGATGTATTGGTCACTAGAGCTACTGAGGTTTGGCACGCTAGTGTTATTCCCGATTGCATGTGAGGATTTGGGCCACTAAGGTGTACCTAGGAAAATGAGGAGTTATATAACACATTGTGGTGGGTGTACTAGTAGAGTGGTGGATGCATGGGAACATATGGGATTCCCTATGGTACATTGTGGCATGACATTAAGTGTTGGTATCCATGGGTTCATGGATTTATGCCACGGATATCAATTCTTTGCAAAGGAGTGCATGGGTACGTATTTGTGTGCATCAAAGCATGATGACGCACAAAAAAAATTTGGAGTTTTGCCGCGAGAGAGATATCCTGACGGGGGCATCAGGCACACCGTTGGGTTTGGCACACCTAGATTTTGAGAGCAAGCTAATCACAGGGCAGATCATGAGCTCCCATTTATCACTCTCCAACATTGTAATGACACAAGGGACTTGGATATCATCTTTGTATGCTCTCATCACGAGCAGCGGGAGCCAAGAAGTTCATCTAATGTAGTTAGACAAGACATGGTGCATCAAGAGAGAGGCTTTCCAGTTGTGGCATATGGTCAGGGCGCGAGTTGGCGGATGCAAGCTTAGGGGTAGCCTGATCTTCTGTAGAGGTAGCACCTGCACCACCCATGAGCCCACACTTAGGGAGATGCATGAGCCCTTTTGGCGTGACATTTTGAGGTGTCTTAGGAGAATCTACAACGATTGGTTTATCTTACTTGTAGATGGATATTTAGAATCCAAGTAGTATTGTGGAGCGCTTTCAGGAGGCAGGACGACAGATCCCACTGTGTCGTATGGTTGGTGTAGGGAAGTTTCACACACACCAAATTGATTCTTGATGTATGGAGTCCCTATATTGATTGAACAGAGGGACCTGAGATGATGTACAGGTTGGTGCTAGAAATTGTTAAGACTATGCCACAGTCATTCTGGCTGTGGGATATCGATATTTGGTTGTTTGATTCGACAATCTATTTCATGATGAGTCGGATCAAAACAAAGGATGACCCGAATCACACTTGGCTTGACATGTGAGGGAGCATTGAGGCCTTTGTCACATTGCAATGTTGTTATTCTTTGTTGATTCTACGTATTAGGGTGAGTTTTGGATGGGTAGGTCATGACATCATGGAGATGTCTCAGCCAAATGTGCTAGGACTCTATAGATGTTTTTCCATCATTTCCCAGTAAATGAGGGTACAAATTGTGCATGATGGGAAAAGCGTCATGGTCAAAGTTGCGCAGCGATAGCGTGGTTGTGCCCTTTTTATACTAGCATGGAATCTGGGCATCACGGGACTTGGCAATACATCTACCCTTGAGGATGAGTTTATTTCAACAAGGGAAGATCATTCATATCTTCCATGAGAATTTTGTGACTCATTGATGGCATGGGGGACTTCATCAACATGAAAAGTTGGTCAGTAGGAGGATATCATGGGAAGCCCATGCAAGAGAGACTTCATCCCCATTGGGATTGGGTTTTATCGTAAGGATCTTACTCTTGGAGTGCATGAGGTGGATTTCTCTGTATGGAGTATTCATGGGGAGTTGGATAGAGTCTTACATTATCATGATTCTCTACTTATTTATAGTGTTATCACTCCACTGGATCTCTAAGGCTGAGAAAGAGTCCAAACAGAGGTAACCACAGACCAATATTTTAGCTTGGTAGCTAGCCCTACCAAACCGAAGAGGGATCTCTCCAAAAAATCACAGCCAAGAGGGCAGGATGAATTAGGGTTTTAGGCTAGGTATGAGTACAGGGGTTTGTTTGTTTGAATTGGTTTTTTGGATGGGTGAATTACGTCAAAGAGGCTAGGTCAGGGCAAATATGATTAGGATTGCAGTCCATTCAATGGGGAAAGGTAGGTAAGAAGGCTAACACTTTAGGGTTTTTGAGTGGGATAGATCAAACAGATGAGGTGCTAGGAAGAGCAAGACAATGCATGTATTCTTTCTAAACTGAAGAAATGAAACAAACTATGAAGATTTTCCCAAAACATAGCATAGAAGATGTATTTTGCTTATCAACTTGAAAATCAACATAAAATAGAAATGAAATGGATCATGAAGAGTAAAAAAAATTCATACATATGTAACAACAAAAGAAACAATGTTAAATTTCCATACCACAGGTATCCCAAAGAAATAGCTACAACTCTTTCATTAAATTCCTGCCAAATACCGAATACACTAGAGTCTATGATCAATACCACAACATCCAACCTGTGAAATGAGTCAAGAAGTGAAATATATAGCGATCAAACAACTTCTACCAACCTCAAGGGTCGAATCCCTAAGTTGAGGAGTTGTTCCACAAAATTTTGAACTGATACCTAGAGTGTAGGGTGGTCAAACTGACTAATCCCTCACTTTTTGGAAACTGATTCATTACATCTCATCAAGAGTTTTTACCTAATGTATTTACCCTAGGTAGCTTAAAAACATAATTATTACATTTAAATCCTTGAATGAAATTGGTAAAAACATCATTTTCCAAGGTGAAATTGAGAAAAAGCGCAGTGCCAACTTCAGTTCCACTTTGGAAGGGGTTCCCAATGTCTGAATTGAGCTCAGGATAGCTCATTGGAAAGCATGTCCTATCTAGTTTCCAAAAATTTCCTTGGTTTTCAAAAATGACTTGATTTGACCCTCCAAAAGGTCAATATCGCAAGATTGGTCAAACGCGTAGTGCCAGCCTAAAAAACAGGGCAGAAATATGTTTTTTGAGGTGTTTTTTTTACTGAGCAGTTGGCCCAAAAAATCTTAGAAAATTTTCTAGGGTGAATTTATTTGGCTTTCTGAATCCAATGGTGCCTTTAGTTTTGTATTTTTCCTTATGAATCTGATTGGTGCCTTTAGTTTTCCCTAGGGCGTTGCGCTTTTGATAGTGAAACTGTGCAAAAACTCAAAATTTCATAACTTGCCCAAAATTTCTTTAAAATTGTGCTATGGAAGCTTGATGAAGTGTGATAAGCAGTGAGGGATGCCTTTGTAAGGATGTCAATATTGTCTCCCTTCTTTTTCTTAGCTAGGGTTTTCTTAAGTTTCTCTTGCAATTGCTTGAGTTTGATGCTATAGATTTGATTTCTTGTGATATACCTATTTGACATGTTTCTGAGCATCATGTTGTCCTTTTTTTCCTTTTGGAGGAGCTTCTCAAGATGTATGTTGACCCTTTCAAACCAATTTCCCTGACCTTTTCAACCTCCTTGGAAATCTTCTCCTCAAAAGTGAGTTTTTCATCCTCACTCTTTTGTTGTTGTAAAGCCCTCTTAAGACCTCTTGTTTTTGGTCTTTTTCTGCTGCTTTTGATGTCATCATGATCAGGGTCATTAGGTGGAATCATAGTTTTAACTTTATTTTTTTTAAGCAACTCTAGCTCCATGAGAATTTTATTATCCTTCAGGTACTTATTCTCCTGCTCAAGAAAAGAAATGACAACCTTATATCTCTCTAAGTTAGTCTAAAGCTCTCTAATTTGTGAATCCTTCTCCTTGACAATAAAACTGGAAGCCTCATGATCATCTAGCTGATCCAAGTCAACTAGGTCAAAATACGCTTCCTCATCATGAGGGTCCTCATCCTCTTGCATGGATTCCTCATGCTCATCTGCTTCTGCCATCTTTTGCTTACCATTTTGTACCTTCTTAGCTGATGAAGAAGGCAAGGTCCCTTCCACTTTCCATGGAGAACCTCTCTGATATGTTCTAGCCAATGTGCCCATTTCATCCCTATTAGGCTTGTTGACCATAGCTCTGTTAGGTGACCCAATATGACCCTAAAATGGTGATGATGGTGGTGAAATGGGTGTAGTAGGTTGATTTGATTAAGGAGTAGGTGTTGTGGGTTGAGATGGAGGAATAGATATAGTAGGATGAGGTGGAGGAGGCCTATATCGTTATGAAACCAGCACCAAAAATAGAAGAAAAGAGAGATCAACACCTTAGAAATAAGCCACTTTGAGGGGGAAACCTCCTTTACATTACATAAATGAAATTTTCTTGGATGAGACAAATGACATAACCTCCTATATATAGGATTCCATGGGTTCAAAACATAATCCTAGCTGGCCTAACAATAATAATGTAAGGGAACAATAATAACAATATGGGGGTTACAGGGGTACAAAAATAACAATAAGGGACTACACTAGTAATATGGGGAGATAACATGCCCCTCTCCTTCAAAAAAGTGTTGTCCTCAACACTTGAGTAGCTCTGGATGCTTCTGTATAAAATTCTCATCCTCCCATGTAGAATATTCAGTGGATAAGTTCTTCCACTTTATGAGATACTCTGAAATTGATCGATTTCATAGCTGTCGAGTTCTTGTTTCCGTGACTGTTTCAAGTTCCAATATGATTTTTCCTTCCTCATCAAGTCCTGGCAATATTGCTTGAACTAGAATTTTGTCACCTATAACCTTCTTTAATCATGAAACATGGAAAACTGGATGCACGAGCGAAGAAGCAGGAAGCTCCAATTTGTATGCCATGTTACCAATATTTTGCAACACCTTGTAAGGACCATAGTATTTAGGCGATAATTTATTATCTTTCTTAGCTTGCTTGAGGGACAATTGTTTGTATGGTTGTAGCCGTAAAAATACCCAATCTCCTACATCAAAACTTCTCTCGCTGCGATGTTGATATTTTTTTGTTTCATTCGATTATGTGCCAAATTTAGGTTATCCTTTAAGAGTTTGAGAACTTGTTATTGATGCTCGATGTGATCTTCCATTGCTTGCGCCTTACAATTTTCTCTTAAAGATGATGTGATGGACAGTGGATGATATCCATAAAGTGCCATAAATGGGATCATTTTTGCTGCAGTATTGAAGGAAGTGTTATACCACCATTCAGCCAGAGGTAACCACTTGACCCATTGTGTTTGTTTATCAGATACAAAACAAAAAAGATAACCTTCCAAACATTTTTTCACTATCTTAGTTTGACCATCGGATTGAGGATGATAAGATGAGCTATGTGCTAGTTGAGTACCCAAACACGAAAGTAATTTCGTCCAAATGGGATCTCTGTCGCTTACCATAATCTTTGGGTTTCCATGTATCTTTTGAATTGTTTCCATAAATGTAGTAGCAACTATACTTGCTTTAAATGGATGAGATAATGCACAAAAGTGTGCATACTTGGTAATTCTATCAACTACCACCATGATGACACTCTTTCCTTCATACCTAGGTAAACCTGTGATAAAATCCATTGAAATCTCCTCCCAACGTTGACTTGGAATGGATAAAGGTTGTAGAAGACCTGAGGTATTAATTGTCTCAACTTTATTTTTTTTGGCAAACCAAACATTCTCACAAAATTTTGAATATCATATTTAAGGCCATCCCAAAAAAAATCTTTCTTCACCCTATGGTAAGTTTTTAAAAATCCTGAGTATCCTCCTAAAGGAGAAGTGTGCAATTCCAAAAGAATATTTTGTTTTAGTTGGGAATTCTTACAAAGATATAAGCGATCTTTGTACCATAAGGAATTATTTTTCCAACTAAATGTATCAGATGTACTAGGATC
Source organism: Pinus albicaulis (assembly GCA_034641835.2). Lineage (NCBI taxonomy): Eukaryota > Viridiplantae > Streptophyta > Pinopsida > Pinales > Pinaceae > Pinus > Pinus albicaulis. Next base: position 566,517,216 of record CM076584.1, on the reverse strand, counting down.
TTGCTGCAACTTTTGAATGAGTGTCCACACTTCTTCGTCCTTCTTCCATTCATCCCTTGCTTCGTTTATCCAATCTGGTTGGATAATAGAAATGGCACAAAGCAATGCTTCCACCTCTTCATTCTTTCTTGAGAGTGCATCTGCAACAACATTAGGCTTTCCTTTTTTGTAGATTATTTCAAAGTCATAACCCAACATCTTTGTGACCCATTTTTGCTGCTCTTCTGATGATAGTCTTTGTTCCAAAAAGTGTTTAAGACTATCATGATCAGTTTTTACCTTGAAGTGTCTTCCCATTAGGTAAGTTCGCCATTTTTTTAGTGCATGCAGTATTGCTAACATTTCCTTCTCATAAATAGGTTTCTGTAAATACTTTCCTTTGATTGGATGACTTTCAAAAGCAATGGGTCTTCCTTCTTGCATTAAAACAACACCAATTCCATTTCCTGAGGCATCACATTCCACAATAAAGGTTTTTGTGAATTCTAGTGTAGCTAAGACTGGTGCTAGGCACATTGCCTCTTTAAGATGTTCAAAGGCCTTAGTTGCTTCAGGAGTCCATGAAAATGCATCTTTCTTCAATAATGTTGTTAGAGGTGCTACTATTCTCCCATAATTCTTAACAAACTTGAGATAATACCCTGTTAACCCGAGAAATCCTCGCAACTGCTTTATGGTTGTGGGGACTTTCCATTCCTTAATGGCTTTAATTTTTTTAGGGTCTACCTTAACACCCTCGTGAGATACAATATGACCCAGATATTCCACCTATTTTACTCCAAAGAAACATTTGGATGTTTTTTCATATAATTTTTTATCCTCCAATAGTTTGAGAACCCTGTCAACGTATTGAACATGATCATTCCAAGACCTGTTGTAGATTATTATGTCATCAAAAAATACTAGCACAAATTTTCTAAGGAAGGGTTTGAAAATGGAATTCAATAACCCTTGAAATGTAGAAGGTGCATTGGTAAGGCCAAAAGGCATGACCAAAAATTCATAATGACCCTAATGAGTTCGAAATGTTGTTTTCAGAAAATCTTCAATCTTCATTCTAATTTGATGATATCCTGGACGAAGATCCAACTTGGTAAATAAATTGTGCCATGTAATTCATCCAATAATTCATCAATCACAGGAATGGGAAATTTATCTTTAATAGTGAGCTTATTGAGCTCCCTATAATCCGGACACATGCACCATGATCCATCCTTCTTGTGCACCAATACTACCAGAGCAAAGAAACAATTTTGACTAGGTTTAATTATACCAGCCTCTAATATTTCTGCAATCAAACGTTCAATTTCACTCTTTTGGACATAAGGATATCTGTAAGGCCTGCTGTTTAGAGGAACACTTCCTGGAATCAAATGAATAGCGTGATCATGATCATGAATAGGTGGGAGTCCTTTGGGAGTTTCAAACACCTTGGAATGATTGTCCAAGACTTTTTGGAGATCTGGAGAAATAGATGACTTTGATGTTGGAACTTCTAGTGAGCATAATTGTGAAATTACACCTCGTTGTTCTTTATTCAAAATCTTTGTCATGACATTAGAGCTTATTATATTTCCCGACTTCCCTGTGATACCCCGTAATTCAATTTCCTTTCTTTCCGAAAAAAATTCAAGAAAAGTTCTTGAAAATTAAAAGCTATTGTCCCCAAAGATTGTAACCATTGTACTCCTAGTACAACATTAGCACCTCCCATTGGAATGGAAAGCATTGGACTATTCAATACATATTTCCCCATGGTTAGCTTGATATTATGGCATTTTCCAGAGAAATTTATAGTTCCTCCATTTGCAACCATCACTTGACATTCTGGTGCTAGGTATAGGAAACAATTCAATTCCTTGGATACCTTACAATGAATGAAATTATGGGTACTACCCGAATCAATCAACACTATTACCTTTTTCTTCTTGATATGTACTTCTATCTTGAGAGTTTGAGGAGTGGTAATTCCTGCCAAGGCATTACACGATATGGTTAGACTAAGTTCTTCTTCTTCTAGGTTTGGTTCCTGGTGTATATCCTCTTCTTTTAAAGTTTCTTGTTCATTTTCCTTCCTCCTCTTCACAATCTATGTAAAATAATTTCTTCTCAGCACACTTACGACCTTTAGTGTATTTGCTATCACAACTGTAGAAAAGCCCTTTTGCTATTTTTTCATCCAATTGTTGTCCTGTCAACATTATATGTTGTGGAAGTCTAGGAGTAACAACACTTCCATCTTTATAGATGTGAGTGGTAGGCTTCCTCGTCGCCATAATTTTACATTCATTTTTTCTTGCCAACCTGAATGCCTTCTCCAATGAATCAGGTTCCCAAACACAAACTTCATGTTGGATGTTATCCTTTAAAATCTCTATGAAGACATCAATCTTGTGTTCCTCTGGAATATCAGTTACTGTTATATTCAATTTTTGGAAGTCCTAAATGTGCTCCATATTTGCTTCCATGTCTTTCTTCAAAACTTCCATTTCATTTTTTTTTTGCTCTTTGCAAGAGCGAAATTTGGTGCATTTTCTCTTGTAATTTTGATAGATCATGTTGCAATTCTTCATCTTAATGAGTCATAGTAGAGTATTTTGAGGGCTTAATGGATGTTGAATTCTTTTTAGGGGCATTTTAGAACCCAATACTTATATCCATGCTCAATATTCCCTTGGAATCACTTAGAACTGATTTTTAAAACAAGACTTATGCAATTTGAAAAAAAAATACACACCTTTTTCTTGCTTTTGAGGAGCTCGATATTGAAACTAAATTATCTCTATAATTGCAGATATTCAATATCTGAAATTTGGTCCTATAGTAGACCTCTGAATCTTCTTTCGAATTCCGTAGGTCTTGTTAGATCCCAAATCCACCTCAGGATGAAATAAGGCAGAAGAAGGACAACACCAAACCACGCTCAGCCTCGTAGATAGCCCTACGAGGACGGGAGATGGCTCTCTCCGGGTCAAATCAGTAAACGATGTTCAATAGGGCCTGAGATGACCTATAATGGAAATTGATTTTAGGCTAGTAAATAAACAGGAAAGAAATAATCTATGAATGACTGGGTTTCAGGGATGTATGGGACAAAGAACAACATGAGCAGAGAAATTAAGTCAAAGACACAGATTATCTCATGAGGCAAGATAGGCAAGAGGTTTAGCATAAAATTCGAAATACTATGGAGTGGGTAGACTGTTAAGAGGTTGACAAGGGCATAATAGATGAATCCTTATCAAACAGAAGAAAACACAGAACATGAACACTTTCCCAAAGCAGAGCAATAAACTGGATTCTACCTTTCTTACTTAAAAGCATTCAACTGGAGATGATTATGAATGAACTGTAAAACATAACAAGATACATATGAAACAGAAAGAAGAAACATATGCTAAACTCACGCCACATGAATCTCATAAACCAGAGCTGCAACCTTTCATTAATCCTCTGTCAAAGTTGTACAGTGAAGTGCTGAGTGTTTCTCCCACACGTTTCCCAGAACTCAGACATTTACAAATGATTTACAAGAATAAATAAACTCAGAGGTGTGATAACAAATTGATCAAAATAGGGCGTTGTTTCAACTGAAGCCATGAAGATAGAAAAAGGATCATCCATCTGTTCTAAAGACAGAACAGTGTTACATTATTCCAACTGAAAATTTCTGATGACCAATGAAAAGGCGGAAACTGTAGCTGTAGACCTTCTAAATCATAACTGAAGTAAAAAATAGACTATCCACTCCTATTTCTCTGATATGATAGATATCTTCGTTTAAATTTAGGCTTCCGGTCTTTGATTTCCACTTTCCCTTTGTCGTTAAATAAAAACCAATTCTTAATAAAAATGGTTTTAAATTAAGATTACGCCTTTAATAAAGGGAAAAGACGTATGGTCCCAACTGCAATTTAGCTAAACTCGACAATATCTCTGCTAAAACCACATATCCCGTTGCTTAACAAGATTCCCAACACCACCCTTAGCAATTGTCCGACATTTCTTTATAAAAAAGGATTTTTATATCAAGAAATGATTGTAATTTATTTTACGGAATCTCGCCATTTTGTTTGTGGAGTGTGCTAGGAGTTGAAGCTTTTGATTGTATATTTTTACACCTAAAACTCCCTCGGTGCTTCCGACTGATGCCAAATGACCTTTGAGGTCTTATCCCTTGCATAGGAGACAAAACCATAATCAATACATACAGTTTTGAATTTCCATGCAACTCGAAAAACCTGCTTAGAGCAGAAGAAATGGAATCGTTTTGATTTTATATTGCAACTGTGATGAATTTTTTCGTGGGATGCTCTGTGCGCCGCGCGCACTCCCAGTGCGCCGCTCCTGGTGGGTGCGCCATGCCAGTGTAAAATTACACTGCAGAAATTGGTCCAGTGCGTCGCGCGCCTTCAGTGCACCGCGCTTGCTCCCAATGCGCCGCACACACCCTTCAACACACAGTTCCGGATTTAAACTCTGTTTCGCCCATCCAACTGACTTTGCCATGGTCTCTCTGGGATCCTAGTTGAATTTTGTTATGCCGATGAATTGTAAAACAATAAAAACATCTTTCATGGCATGGGATTTGATTTTGACTTAGCAAACCCACTATTTGAAGACTTTGACACTTATTACAATAAACTCTGTTTTAATCTTGGACTGAATAATGAATCTCTTTGTTGTCTTTTGCAGGAATGTTAACATGTCTTGGTGAAGGATGACCAAAGGCAGCATGTGAACATCTTCAACTGAAAAACCTATGGCAATTATTTCAAAAGACGAAAACACGACTTTTTCTTCAAAACAGGGTTTTGAAGAAAAGTCATAGTCTAGCAATATGAAGTTGAGATTTCTGGAATAAAAAATTATTTAAAACTTCCCTCTGACCTGCTGGCATTAAACCCTAGACCTAAACACCAAAATAACTCCTTTCTGACCTAGACATCAAACAGGACTATAAATGACCTAAGCTAGCAGGACAAGGCATGAGGGGAATGAGTAACAAGGCCTTTCGTCAGTCACTGGCATGCCCCTAGCAGAATGCAACTGAGTGAATCAAGCGAGACACCTAAACAATGAAATGCTAAAAGATTTTTTGATCTCTGACGGAGGACTGACAAGACCGACTCTAACATTGGCTCCAATGGGGATGGTAGCTCCTTGGAGGTGCCAAGAACAGCAGATCTTTGGGAGAGCAGACCAGTGCCTTTGTCCATTGGGCTATGGAATCCATTATTTTGACAAAAGACGGATGACTCAATTTCTAAACTGAAATCACTGAAAGACTTGACTCAACAGACCAAACACAAATGACTCATGATTGACTTAAGACAAGAATTTACAAAGCTTTTTGAAAAAAGGAAGAAATCCATCAAGATTTGAAATCATGATGACAACCACCTGCATACTGATGAAATATGTACAATAATGTGTAATGAGCTTTCCAATGTAACCAATCAAGCAGATGCCTTCCTGACTGATTCTCCCGATCAGATCTCCTGGTCAACAATAAATACTCGTAACTGGGCCTCAAAAAACATAATTGACCATGATCTCCTTCATCACTGAATACTGCAATAATCACCTTCACTGCTGACTGCAACAGATTTTCCAGTGGATCCTGAAAAAACATAAAGATTTACCTCCTGCTGAAGAAACAAGGTGTCTTTCTTTTTTTATTCTGATCTTGCTTCATAATGTACTTCAGTAAAATTATGTCCCTGGTCCTCAAAAAATTCTGAACAAGCGGATGAGCAGATCTCCTCTTCAAAGAACATCTCAAAACATGAAACATATGAAGAAGAATCTGAAAGGGAATCCTGAATGGTCTGATCTTCTGTAGTCTGAATATATTTTAAGTCATCTTCATATGATATGACAGCCAGATTCTCATTACATCCATCAATCATTAGAAAAGAAACTTCAGATGATTCTTGAAACCCAACAATATCATTTCTATCATCTACCATAAATTCATCAAGAGAAACTTTTTCACTTACTTGAAAAAAGATCTCATCTTGTTTTTCATGAACTGACTGGATTACCGCCTCATGAAGGCTTTGTTCTGATGACATGAGAACATTTGGATCAGTAACTCTGTCTATGATCTCAACAGCAGAGTTCTCCTTCATGAGATTCAGCACAAGGTGTTCTTGGTCATCACGATCTGAATCTGGATCTGAAACTGACTTAACTTTATCACATTCTGAAATTGAAACTTGACTTCCCTTCATGCTGTCTTCATATGTAGGAAGATGTGAAACGAAACTTTCTCTTTCATCATTTTCAGCCATATGGCAATCTTCAACTTGCTGATCTTGATAAGAATCCTTTAATATTTCTACATGCTGCTGAAATGGGTTTTCATACAATGCTTCCAGGATTTCTCCATCCATCAATTCATTATCCCCATAAAAATTCTCAAGATCTTTAATGAAACTATGAACATGGCTACAACAGTTCTGAACTAAAGTCAAGGATGGATATGATTCTTTATACCTTTCAAAAAATATTGTATGAAAATATTTTAAACAATAAATAGAAGCAGGCGGCAAACTTTCATACCAAGATCGGGCTTCATCTTCCAGAGCAGCCATAAACATTTTCATCAAACAGTCTTCAGGAAAACCGATCTTTAATTTATGCACATGAATGTGAAACTTCACCAGATGAAGAGCAGTATCATTACCTTCCACATTTCTGAACATAGGCAAATTCTGAAGCCAATCCACCTTGGGAATTTTATTTGGAAAACCTGGGATGTGATCTCGGCTCATGGGAGCGTATCTTCTTGCAACTCGATCCATCTTGAAAAACTTAAAGCTATTGATCTCCCTGCAGTGGAGTCACCATGAAGGATTGATTTCTGGATTCTTCAGTGAAATCGCCAGGTGAATGATTTCAGCCTTGCGGTGTCTGATAGTTGTCCACCATCAACGATCAGATCTGAACTTGATACATGTACTGGAGCAAGACAGTCTACAAGTCGAGTGTCACGTTTCACAAGCTAGACCATTTTCTCCCCAGTATGGTCGCCACTATGTTAGTTCCCAAATCCACCTCAGGCTGAAATAAGGCAAAAGAAGGACAACACCAAACCACGCTCAGCCTCGTAGCTAGCCCTACGAGGACGGGAGAGGGCTCTCTCCGGGTCAAATCAGTAAACGATGTTCAATAGGGCCTGAGACGACCTATAATGGATACTGATTTTAGGCTAGTAAATAAATAGGAAAGAAATAATTTGATGAATGACTAGGTTTCAGGGATGTATCGGACAAAGAACAGCATGAGCAGAGAAATTAAGTCAAAGACACAGATTATCTCATGAGGCAAGATAGGCAAGAGGTTTAGCATCAAATTCGAAATACTATGGAGTGGGTAGACTATTAAGAGGTTGACAAGGGCATAATAGATGAATCCTTATCAAACAGAAGAAAACACAGAACATGAACACTTTCCCAAAGCAGAGCAATAAACTGGATTCTACCTTTCTTACTTAAAAGCATTCAACTGGAGATGATTATGAATGAACTATAAAACATAACAAGATACATATGAAACAGAAAGAAGAAACATATGCTAAACTCACGCCACATGAATCTCATAAACCAAGCCGCAACCTTTCATTAATTCTCCTGTCAAAGCTTCTGTGAAAGTTGGAAGTGTTAAGTGTTTCTCCCACATCGCTTCCCTTAACCTTGACATTTACAAATGATTTACAAGAATAAATAAACTCAGAGGTGTGATAAAAATTTGATCAAAATAGGGCGCTATTTCAACTGAAGCCATGAAGATAGAAAAAGGATCATCCATCTGTTCTAAAGACAGAACAACGTTACATTATTCCAGCTGAAAATTTCTGATGACCAATGAAAAGGCGGAAACTGTAGCTGTAGACCTTCTAAATCACAACTGAAGTCAAAAATAGACTATCCACTCCTATTTCTCTGATATGATAGATATCTTCGTTTAAATTTAGGCTTCCGGTCTTTGATTGCCACTTTCCCTTTGCCGTTAAATAAAAACCAATTCTTAATAAAAATGGTTTTAAATTAAGATTACGCCTTTAATAAAGGGAAAAGATGTATGGTCCCAACTGCAATTTAGCTAAACTCGACAATATCTCCGCTAAAACCACATATCTCGTTTCTTAACAAGATTCCCAACACCACCCTTAGAAATTGTCCGACATTTCTTTATAAAAAAGGATTTGTATATCAAGAAATGATTGTAATTTATTTTACGGAATCCTGCCATTTTGTTTGTGGAGTGTGCTAGGAGTTGAAGCTTTTGATTGTATATTTGTACACCTGAAACTCCCTCGGTGCTTCCGACTGATGCCAAATGACCTTTGAGGTCTTATCCCTTGCATAGGAGACAAAACCATAATCAATACATGCAGTTTTGAATTTCCATCCAACTCAAAAAACCTGCTTAGAGCATAAGAAATGAAATCGTTTTGATTTTATATTGCAACTGTGATGAATTTTTTCGTGGGATGCTCTGTGTGCCGCACGCACTCCCAGTGCGCCGCGCCAATGTAAAATTACACTGCAGAAATTGGTTCAGTGCGCCGCGCGCCTTCAGTGCGCCGCGCTTGCTCCCAATGCGCCGCGCACACCCTTCAACACACAGTTCCGGCTTTAAACTCTGTTTCGCCCATCCAACTGACTTTTCCATGGTCTCTCTGGGATCCTAGTTGACTTTTTTTATGCCGATGAATTGTAAAACAATAAAAACATCTTTCATGGCATGGATTTTGATTTTGACTTAGCAAACCCACTATTTGAAGACTTTGACACTTCTTACAATAAAATCTGTTTTAATCTTGGACTGAATAATGAATCTCTTTGTTGTCTTTTGCAGGAATTTTAACATGTCTTGGTGAAGGATGACCAAAGGCAGCATGTGAACATCTTCAACTGAAAAACCTATGGCAATTATTTCAAAAGACGAAAAGACGACTTTTTCTTCAAAAAGGGTTTTGAAGAAAAGTCATAGTCTAGCACTATGAAGTTGAGATTTCTGGAATAAAAACTTATTTAAAACTTCCCTCTGACCTGCTGGCATTAAACCCTAGACATAAACACCAAAATAACTCCTTGCTGACCTAGACATCAAACAGGACTGTAAATGACCTAAGCCAGCAGGACAAGGCATGAGGGGAATGAGTAACAACGCCTTCCGTCAGTCACTGGCATGCCCTTAGCGGAATGCAACTGAGTGAATCGAGCGAGACACCTAAACAATGAAATGCTAAAAGAGTTTTTGATCTCTAACGGAGGACTGACAAGACCGACTCTAACATTAGCAACAATGGGGATAGTAGCTCCTTGGAGGTGCCAAGAACGGCAGATCTTTGGGAGAGCAGACCAGTGCCTTCGTCCATTGGGCTATGGAATCCATTATTTTTACAAAAGACTGATGACTCAATTTCGAAACTGAAATCACTGAAAGACTTGACTCAACAGACCAAACACAAATGACTCATGACTGACTTAAGACAAGAATTTACAAAGCTTTTTTTAAAAACGCAGCAATCCATCAAGATTTGAAATCATGATGACAACCACCTGCATACTGATGAAATATGTACAATCATGTGTAATGAGCTTTCCAATGTAACCAATCAAGCAGATGCCTTCCTGACTGATTCTCTCGATCAGATCTCCTGGTCAACAATAAATATTGGTAACTGGGCCTCAAAAAACATAATTGACCATGATCTCCTTCATCACTGAATACTGCAATAATCACCTTCACTGCTGACTGCAACAGATTTGCCAGTGGATCCTGAAAAACATAAAGATTTACCTCCTGTTGAAGAAACAAGGTGTCTTTCTTTTTTTATTCTGATCTTTCTTCATAATGTACTTCAGTAAAAGTATGTCCCTGGTCCTCAAAAAATTCTGAACAAGCGGATGAGCAGATCTCCTCTTCAAAGAACATCTCAAAACATGAAACATATGAAGAATAATCTGAAAGGGAATCCTGAATGGTCTGATCTTCTGTAGTCTGAATATATTTTAAGTCATCTTCATATGATATGACAGCCAGATTCTCATTACATCCATCAATCATTAGAAAATAAACTTCAGATGATTCTTGAAACCCAACACTATCATTTCTATCATCTACCATAAATTCATCAAGAGAAAATTTTTCACTTACTTGAACAAAGATCTCATCTTGTTGTTCATGAACTGACTGGATTACTGCCTCATGAAGGCTTTGTTCTGATGACATGAGAACATTTGGATCAATAACTCTGTCTATGATCTCAACAGCAGAGTTCACCTTCATGAGATCCAGCACAAGGTGTTCTTGGTCATCACGATCTGAATCTGGATCTGAAACTGACTTAACTTTATCACATTCTGAAATTGAAAATTGACTTCCCTGCATGTTGTCTTCTTCTGTAGGCAGATCTGAAACAAAACTTTCTCTTTCATCATTTTCAGCCATATGGCAATCTTCAACTTGCTGATCTTGATAAGAATCCTTTAAGATTTCTACCTGCTGCTGAAATGGGTTTTCATACAATGCTTCCAGGATTTCTCCATCCATCAATTCATTATCCCCATAAAAATTCTCAAGATCTATAATGAAACTATGAACATGGCTATAACAGTTCTGAACTAAAGTCAAGGATGGATATGATTCTTTATACCTTTCAAAAAATATTGTATGAAAATATTTTAAACAATAAATAGAAGCAGGCGGCAAACTTTCATACCAAGATCGGGCTTCATCTTCCAGAGCAGCCATAAACATTTTCATCAAACAGTCTTCAGGAAAACCGATCTTTAATTTATGCACATGAATGTGAAACTTCACCAGATGAAGAGCAGCGTCATTACCTTCCACATTTCTGAACATAGGAAAATTCTGAAGCCAATCCACCTCGGGCATTTTATTTGGAAAACCTGGGATGTGATCTCGGCTCATGGGAGCGTATCTTCTTGCAACTCGATCCATCTTGAAAACCTTAAAGCTACTGATCTCCCTGCAGTGGATTCACCATGAAGGATTGATTTCTGGATTCTTCAGTGAAATCGCCAGGTGAATGATTTCAGCCTTGCGGTGTCTGATAGCTGTCCACCATCAACGATCAGATCTGAACTTGATACATGTACTGGGGCAAGACAGTCTACAAGTCGAGTGTCACGTTTCACAAGCTAGACCATTTTCTCCCCAGTATGGTCGCCACTATGTTAGTTCCCAAATCCACCTCAGGCTGAAATAAGGCAGAAGAAGGACAACACCAAACCACGCTCAACCTCATAGCTAGCCCTACGAGGACGGGAGAGGGCTCTCTCTGGGTCAACTCAGTAAATGATGTTCAATAGGGCCTGAGACGACCTATAATGGATACTGATTTTAGGCTAGTAAATAAATAGGAAAGAAATAATTTGATGAATGACTGGGTTTCAGGGATGTATGGGACAAAGAACAGCATGAGCAGAGAAATTAAGTCAAAGACACAGATTATATCATGAGGCAAATTAGGCAAGAGGTTTAGCATCAAATTCGAAATACTATGGAGTGGGTATACTGTTAAGAGGTTGACAAGGGCATAATAGATGAATCCTTATCAAACAGAAGAAAACACAGAACATGAACACTTTCCCAAAGCAGAGCAATAAACTGGATTCTACCTTTCTTACTTAAAAGCATTCAACTGGAGATGATTATGAATGAATTGTAAAACATAACAAGATACATATGAAACATAAAGAAGAAACATATGCTAAACTCACGCCACATGAATCTCATAAACCAGAGCTGCAACCTTTCATTAATCCTCTGTCAAAGCTGTACAGTGAAGTGCTGAGTGTTTCTCCCACACGTTTCCCAGAACTCAGACATTTAAAAATGATTTACAAGAATAAATAAACTCAGAGGTGTGATAACAAATTGATCAAAATAGGGCGCTGTTTCAACTGAAGCCATGAAGATAGAAAAAGGATCATCCATCTGTTCTAAAGACAGAACAGTGTTACATTATTCCAGCTGAAAATTTATGATGACTAATGAAAAGGCGGAAATTGTAGCTGTAGACCTTCTAAATCATAACTGAAGTCAAAAATATACTATCCACTCCTATTTCTCTGATATGATAGATATCTTCATTTAAATTTAGGCTTCCGGTCTTTGATTGCCACTTTCCCTTTGCCGTTAAATAAAAACAAATTCTTAATAAAAATGGTTTTAAATTAAGATTACGACTTTAATAAAGGGAAAAGATGTATGGTCCCAACTGAAATTTAGCTAAACTCGACAATATCTCCGCTAAAACCACATATCCCGTTGCTTAACAAGATTCCCAACACCATCCTTAGCAATTGTCCGACATTTCTTTATAAAAAAGGATTTGTATATCAATAAATGATTGTAATTTCTTTTACGGAATCCCGCCATTTTGTTTGTGGAGTGTGCTAGGAGTTGAAGCTTTTGATTGTATATTTGTACACCTGAAACTCCCTCGGTGCTTCCGACTGATGCCAAATGACCTTTGAGGTCTTATCCCTTGCATAGGAGACAAAACCATAATCAATACATGCAGTTTTGAATTTCCATCCAACTCGAAAAACCTGCTTGGAGCAGAAGAAATGAAATCGTTTTGATTTTATATTGCAACTGTGATGAATTTTTTCATGGGATGCTCTGTGCGCCGCGCCTGGTGGGTGCGTCGTGCCAGTGTAAAATTACACTGCAGAAATTGGTCCAGTGCGCCGCGCGCCTTCAATGCGTCGCGCTTGCTCCCAATGCGCCGCGCACACCCTTCAACACACAGTTCCGGCTTTAAACTCTGTTTCGCCCATCCAACTGACTTTGCCATGGTCTCTTTGGGATCCTATTTGACTTTTGTTATGCCGATGAATTGTAAAACAATAAAAACATCTTTCATGGCATGGATTTTGATTTTGACTTAGCAAACCCACTATTTGAAGACTTTGACACTTCTTACAATAAACTTTGTTTTAATCTTGGACTGAATAATGAATCTCTTTGTTGTATTTTGCAGGAATGTTAACATGTCTTGGTGAAGGATGACCAAAGGCTGCATGTGAACATCTTCAACTGAAAAACCTATGGAAATTATTTCAAAAGACGAAAACACGACTTTTTCTTCAAAACAGGGTTTTGAAGAAAAGTCATAGTCTAGCAATATGAAGTTGAGATTTCTGGAATAAAAACTTATTTAAAACTTCCCTCTGACCTGCTGGCATTAAACCCTAGACCTAAACACCAAAATAACTCCTTGCTGACCTAGACATCAAACAGGACTGTAAATGACCTAAGCCAGCAGGACAAGGCATGAGGGGAATGAGTAACAAGGCCTTCCGTCAGTCACTGGCATGCCCCTAGTTGAATGCAACTGAGTGAATCGAGCGAGACACCTAAACAATGAAATGCTAAAAGAGTTTTTGATCTCTGACGAAGGACTGACAAGACCGACTCTAACAGGTCTGTCCTGATTTGGATACTTCAAGGTAAAGTTATGTCGAATCTCCCACAATGACCTAATTATGGACTGGTTCAGTAGAGTGCACTTGTACAACGTTCCACATGTCACTGTTTCCTCCTTCGGCAAAGAAACTGCTACACAGGAAACTACAGTCCACGTACTTGCAACTACTTCTTATAGAATTCCAATCTAATGCTCACAGAGAGAGAGTTATGACGATTTTCACAAGGTCACCTCTTTGAGATGAAATTCGAGAGCCTGAAAAAACCATAACTTCCATAGATCATACCTCTGACAATATTGTGAATCAAGATCTAAAATTTTTACAACAAGTTCCTCGGGATTTCGACTTCACTCTGTAAGAATATCAGCTTCGTAACCTTCATAGAAAAACAATTATAGAAAAAATTCCACGTTCGTTTGTTTAGGTGAAATTCGAGAGCCTGAAAAAACCCTAACTTCCACAGATCATATCACTAGAAATATTGGGAACCAAGATCTGAAATTTGTACAAGTTGTTCCTTAAGATTTCGGCTTCGCTCTGTAAAAAATTCAGCTTTTGAACCTTTCTATAACAAATTTATAGCGAAAATTCCACGATGTCTTGTTTGGAGCAATGAAACCCTAGAATCCGAAGCTCTAATACCAAATGTTATGAAACCAGCTCCAAAAATAGAAGAAAATAGATATCAGCACCTTAGAAATAAGCCACTTCGAGGGGGAAACCTCCTTTACATTACATAAATGAACAATTCTTGGATGATACAAATGGCACGACCTCCTTCTATATATAGGAGTCCATGGGGTCACAACATAATCCTAGCCGACCTAACAATAATAATGTAAGGGAACAATGATAACAATATGGGGGTTACAGGGGTACAAAATAACAATAAGGGGGCTACACTAATAACAATAAGGGACTACACTAGTAATATGGGGACCTAACATATTTTTAGCATGTTAATCTTGTGGAGCTGTGAAGATGTCATTGGCAATGAAGGTGTCCCATGAAATATACAACTGGTTAAGGTGATAGAGGACAATAATCTTGATGAGAGAGTGGTGAAAGAGGTTGTTCATATGCTGGTCATAATCTCTCCTTTATGCAATGTATGTCATTTTGTCTATGCTCTTGAACAGATAGTATGGGATATTAATCATTTTGACTCTTATGAAGTGCATAAGCAGTCTAATAGGATATGTATAGAGTTTGGAGAACCTTCCTTCACAAGAGAAGTACTTCATGATTATCTTCATCATGGGGGTATACCTATCAAGAAGGTAGCTGAAAGGAAAAACTCTCCTTCTCTCATTTTTGTACCCTGTTTTGATGAATGGTCCATAATACTAGTCATTCAAGTCTTTGTATTTAAACCACCTTTCACTTATGTTTGGAATCCCTATGGCAGCAGCAAGGATAGACGTAGATATGGTGAAGGTTACACTTGCAAGCGTCACCTGATTGCCTTTGAGGTTTGAAATGAAAATTCGGCTCGAAATAGTGTGGTGTTGAACTCTTTCAATCATATTGCAGAAATCAAGGCAACCAACATATTGAAAGCAAGAGACTGTCATTGGTGAAGCCATCAATTCTTTGGTGTTGGTGGGCTCAAGCCTTAGGATTCTTACTCCTTTATGTGGCCTTCTCTCTTCTCTATCCTCCTCTTCTAGTCTATCCTCCTCTTCCTCCATGTAATTTGTGTCTTCTTCCATGGTGTTTTTTATCTAGAAACCCTAGGGATGAGGAAATGGGAGTGGGGATAGGTCTAGGGAGTGAGGATAGGTCTAGGAAAAATTAGGGAGATGGGGGAAGGGTTTATTGAACTTTGGGAGGTGATAGGGGGTTAAAATGCTTAGGTAATTAGAAATGATAATTTTATTACAGGTTTTGGGTATGGGTGCCTAGGAAATTTGAAATACCTAGGACTTAGGGTTTAGGGGAAAAGGGATTTACGGAAAGGGATATAGTGTTTTAGGGGTAGTTAACGGGTTTACAGTGATGTAGGAAGGGAATGCAGGGTTTATGGGCATCAAATTGGGAATGAGGAGATGGGATTAGGGTTTCGACTAGACAAATTGTCTATTTTTCATGAAAACAAAAACACCATGAAATTGATATATAGGAATGAAAGGAGGTGATAAAATGGTCTTAATTAATTGATAAAATATTATAAGAGAATTATTTGGAGGATTAGAAGCAGTTTAGAAGATTTTTGGTGCTTCTTGAGCAAACTGAGCAAAAGCGCAGTGCCTTACCCAGAAGCGCAGTGCCCTTCAGCAAAAAACCCAGCGTTGTTGTCCAAAAGCGCAGCACCTATTCAAAAAACACAGCGCCGCCCTCCAGAAACGCAGTGCCACCCTCCATAAATGCAGTGCCACCCAATAACTCAAATTTTGACCCTGAAAATAAGTTTTTTGAGCTAAGGGAGTGCGAGCTCGATGGTTGCAATAGAAAAAGAGCTTCTTCTTTGTCTTATGGTGGTCTTTAAACTTGATGAATTTGATGTTTTGGGCCTTGGGACCCACTTTCTCTTTTGTTCTCTTTCACTTTACACTTTGAAACTATAACTTTTCATTTTTTGACTTCATTATTTACACATTGATCATTTGATGATTGAGAACTCTATACATTTTCACTATTCATGCTTTGTTGGCATGTGGAACTCTGAGTTGGCAGCTTGGGAACCATTAACTTATTACAAATTGAGTGACATGAAATTACATAATGGAAAATAAAAATTATATTTTGAAATAAAATTTACATCTTGGAATAATAATTACTCCTTACAAATCATCTTTACACGGTAAAGAGATGTTATTTGATCACTCTCTTACTTATTGGTCTTATGCAATGGAAATGGTGTGTTATTGGACCTTGAAAACCCTAAAACCTATTGGGAAACTTGAATGACTAGAATTCATGATGACATGATTGAACAAGTGGTATGATTTCATGACAGATGTACATTCAGTAAAGTATGAAAATGAGCCAGCAAGTATTGGAAACTTAGGAAAAGTGAATTTTTTTTTTATTTTAGGGCTACCATTAGTGAGTAAATTTTAGAATGATGACCTAGTGAAATGACAAAAATTTTGAATGAGACCCTAATATGATATGAAAAGAGGATTTTTGATCGTTGATGGCAGGATTCAAATACTGACACTAACATCAGCCTTATTGGGAATGGCAGCTCTAAAAGAGGTGTCAAGAACACCGTAGACCAACAAGCCTTATCCATTGGGCCGATATGGTCAAAAACTCAAACTAATAAACATGACTGAAAATTGATAACTCATATGAAATAGACTGACTCAAGGAAAACTAAAAATTTACTGAAAATTGACTCAATACCGACTCAAAACTGAGTGAAATAAAAAACTTACTAAACTTATTGATGACAGCATATCACCAAGACTTGAGGGCTTCAAATCCTGATGACAACCACCTTCCTACTGAAGACATATGTAAAATCATGTGAAGTGATCCTTCTAGTGTAACCAATCCACCAGATGGCTACTCACTGAAATTTTGATCTCATTTTCCTCGACCTAGCAGTAAAAAAAAAAAAAAAAAAAAGGATGTGCTTCTGGTCCATAAAAACAAGAAAATACATCTTCCCTGCTAACTGTAGCAAATTATTAAAAGGATCTTCAAAAATATGAAATGTTACCTTGTCTTGAGATCTAGCAAAAACACAAGCACACTCTTCATTATGATCTGAAAGAACACTTGGTTGTTGATCCATAAGAAGGCATAGGGAAGTATGACTTTCTGTTATCTGAGTGTTGGTTGTAAATTCCTCAAGCATGGGCAACAATGATTCTATTTCTTACACATTGTCTCTCTTAGGCTCATAATCTTCAAATTCATATTCTAAATCATCCTTGAACAAAAAACATTCTTCAAAATTGTCAAACATGACAACCCTATCCTCTTCATGAAAGAAAATAGTCCCTGTTATTTGATCTCTTTGCAGGAAATCATCATCACAAATTGGTTTTCTCTCAAAAAATTCCTGTATAGTTTCATCAATCTCATGAATTTCATCATTTAAACTCAGATTTTCATTTTCAATGATGGAAGAAGTTTCACTAACACATTCTTGAGTATGTGAACACTGCAAACTTGCATTATCTTGGGCTGTAACATGACTTTTGAGGAGTTGATCTATCTCATCTTCAGTCAAAGGAGGAAGTAATCTTTGTTTTATTTGGATTAAACAGTAATTGTCTTCTTTCCCTCCTAAATATTCACAAGGATGTTGAATATATTCTTTAATCTCAAGAAAAGGAACATATAAATTTTCAACAGACTACCGATTTATTTCATGTGTTTTCATTTGACTATCAAGATGCAAAATTATTTCATCTTCAAGCAAAGTGAAAATATATGCTACTATATGTTGAATATGATCTTGTGTATCAAAGTGAATATCTTCTTCATATTTATGTTGAAGGGAGAAATCATAGAAGGCTTCAATTATCTCTTCATCATTCATGCATTCGATATCATCAATACCCTCAAGATATGCAATAAAACCTTCACTATAATCACAACAGCTTTGTAAGAGAGATAAATAAATATTACACTTCACATAATTTTTGGAAAACATCTTATTGAAATCTTTAAGAGAACATAAACTTCCTTCTGGTAACCCTTCATAGCATACCCTAGATTTATCTTCAAGAGTAGCCATAAAAGCTTTCATGAGATAGTCTTCAGGAAACTCAACTCTCAGTATACATACATGTACATGAAACTTTACTAAATTCAGATCAGCATCATCTTTCTTTTCATCTCTGAATATGGGAAGATGTGTAAACCAGTCAACATAAGGCATAGGATTTGGAAATCAAAGGATTTGAGATCGATCCATAGGAGCATACTTGGGATTTTTTCTTATACTAGAACTCATCTCGACAAAAATGAACTCACCAAGAAGTCTATTCAAATTACCAGTTCTTGAAAAGTGGAGTCCTCATGAAAATTATGAACCTTTGGATTCTTCGACACTGGATTCGTCACGTGAATAATGCACAGCCTTCTTGTGCTTGATCATTTTTCACCATCAACAATCAGATCTAAACTTTGTTGTTCTTTCCCAGGGAAGATTTATCTTTTCGCCTCCCTGGAAACGACGCCAGTATGTTATCACTCCACCGGATCTCTAAGGCTGAGAAAAAGTCCAAACAGAGGTAACCACAGACCAATCTTTTAGCTTGGTAGCTAGCCCTACCAAACCGGAGAGGGCTCTCTCCACAAAATCACAGCCAAGAGGGCGGGATGAATTAGGGTTTTAGGCTAGGTATGATTACAAGGGTTTGTTTGTTTGAATTGGTTTGTTGGATGGGTGAATTAGGTCAAAGCGGCTAGATCAGGGAAAATAAGATTAGGATTTAAGTCTATTCAATGGGGAAAGGTAGGTAAGAAGGCTAACACTTTAGGGTTTTTGAGTGGGATGGATCAGACAGATGAGGTGCTAGAAAGATCAAGACAATGCATGTATTCTTTCTAAACTGAAGAAATGAGACAAACTATGAAGATTTTCCCAAAACAGAGCATATAAGATGTATTATGCTTATCAACTTGAAAATAAACATATAATAGAAATGAAATAGATCATGGAGAGTAAAAAAAATTCATACATATGCAATGAAAGAAGAAACAATGTTAAATTTCCATACCATGGGTATCCCAAAGAAATCGCTGCAACTCTTTCATTAAATTCATGCCAAATACTAAATACACTAGAGTCTCTGATCAATACCACAACATCCAACCTGTGAAATGAGTAAAGAAGTGAAATATATAGCCATCAAAAAACTTCTCCCAACCTTAGGGGTCAAATCCCTAGGTTGAGGAGATGTTCCACAAAATTCTGGACTGATACCTAGAGTGTAGGGTGGTAAAACTGACTCATCCCTCACTTTTTGTAAACTGATTCATTACATCTCATCAAGCGTTTTTACCTAATGTATTTACCCCTAGGTAACTTAAAAACATGATTATTACATTTACATCCTTGAATTACATTGGTAAAAACATCATCTGACAAGGTGAAACAGAGAAAACTGAGAAAATTTGCAATTTTTAGGAAACACAGAAAATTGGTAAAAAGTGCAGCGCCAACTTTGGCTCCACTTTTGAAGGGGTTCCCAGTGTCCAAATTGAGCTCAAGATAGCTCACTGGAAAGAATGTCCTGCTAGTTTCCAAAAAATTCCTTGGTTTTAAAAAATGACTTGATTTGACCCTCCAAAAGGTCAATCACCCAAGACAAGTCAAAAGCGCAGCGCCAGCCTAAAAACAGGGCAGAAATATGTTTTTTGAGGTGTTTTTTTACTTTTTGACTGACCAATTGGCCCAAAAGAGCTTAGAAAAATTTATAGGGTGACTATATTTGGCTTTTTGAATCCAATGGTGCCTTTATTTATTTCATTGGAGGTCCCTAGAAAAAGTGCAGCGCCTAGGGCGTTGCGCTTTTGATATTGCAACTCTGCAAATTCTGTCAAAATGTGCAAAAAATCAAAAAAATTCAAAACTTGCCCAAAATTTCTTCAAAATTTTGCTTCTCACTTGCTTCTATCATATTTTTCTTACCCTTTTGTACCGGCTTTGATGATGAAGAAGGCAAGGTCTCTTCCACTTTCCATGGAGAAAAAACTTGCGTATGCCCTCTATGATATGTTCTAGCCAATGTGCCCATTTCAGCCCTTATAGGCTTGCTGACCATAGCTCTGCTAGGTGACCCAATCTGACCCTGAAATGGTGATGATGGTGGTGAAATGGGTGTAGTAGGTTGAGATGATGAAGGAGTAGGTGTTGTGGGATGAGATGGAGGAATAGAAATAGTAGGATGAGGTGGAGGAGACTTGTCTTCAGCATGTTGAGCTTGTGGAGTTGTGAATATATCATTGGCAATGAAGGTGTCCCATGAAATATACAATTGGTTAAGGTGATGGAGGACAATGATCTTGATGAGAGAGTGGTGAAATAGGTTGTTCATCTGCTGGTCATAATCTCTCCTTTGTATAGTGTATGCCATTTTTTCTATGCTCCTGAACAGATACTATGGGATATTAAGCATTTTGACTCTTGTGAAGTGCATAAGCAGTATAATATGATATGTATAGAGTCTGGAGAACCTTCCTTCACAAGAGAAGTACTTCATGATTATCTTCATCATGGGGGTATACTTATCAAGAATTTAGCTTAAAGGAAAAACTCTCCTTCTCTCATTTTTGTACCTTGTTTTGATAAATGGTTCATAATACTGATCATCCAATCATTTGGATTTAAACCACCTTTCACCCATGTTTGGAATCCCTGTGGCAGCAGGAATGATAGATGTAGATATGTTGAAGGTTAAACCAACAAGGGTCACCTGATTTCCTTTAAGGTTTGAAATGAAAATTCTGCTCAAAATAGGGTGGTGTTGAACTCTTTCAATCATATTGCAAAAATCAAGGCAACCAACATATTGAAAGCAAGAGATGGTCATTGGTGAAGCCATCAGTTCTCTGGTGTTGGTGGGCTCAAGCCTTATGATTATTCCTCCTTTACGTGGCCTTCTCTCTTGTCTATCCTCCTCTTCCAGTCTACCCTCCTCTACCTGTCTATCCTCCTCTTCCTCCATGTAATATTTGTCTTCTTCCATGGTGTTTTTTTACTAGAAACCCTAGGGACGAGGAAATTGGAGTGGGGATAGGTCTAGGGAGTGAAGATAGGTATAAGAAAAATTAGGGAGATGGGGGAAGGGGTTATTTAACTTTGGGAGGTGATAGAGGGTTAAAATTCTTAGGGAATTATAAATGATAATTTTATTACAGGTTTTGGGTATGGGTGCCTAGGAAATTTGAAATACCTAGGACTTAGGGTTTAGGGGGAAAGGGATTTAGGGAAATTTATATAGTGTTGTAGGGGTAGGGATAGGGTTTACGGTGATGTAGGAAGGGAATTCAGGGTTTATGGGCATCAAATTGGGAATTAGGAGATGGGATTAGGGTTTTCAACTAGACAAACTGCCAATTTTTCATGAAAACAAAAACACCATGAAATTGATATTTAGGAATGCAAGGAGGTGATAAAATGGTCTTACTTACTGGATAAAAGATTATAAGAGCATTTTCTGGAGGATTAGAGGTAGTTTGGAAGAGTTTCGATGCTTATTGAGCAAACTGGGCAGAAGCGCAACGCCCTTCAGCAAAAAACGCAACGTTGTTGTCCAAAAGCGGAGTGCCTGTTCAAAAAATGCAGCGCCACCCAAAAACTCAATTTTTGACCCTGCAAATTGGTTTTTTGAGCTGAGGGAGTGCGATCTCGATGGTTGCAATAGCACATGAGCTTCTTCTTTTTCTTATGGTGGTCTTTATACTTGATGAATTTGATGTTTTGGGCCTTGGGACCCACTTTCTCTTTTCTTCTCTTTCACTTTACACTTTGAAACTATACCTTTTCTCTTTTTGACTTCATTATTTACACATTGATCATTTGATGATTGAGAACTCTTTAAATTTTGACTTTTGATGCTTTGTTGGCATGTGGAACTCTGAGTTGATAGCTTGGGAACCATGAAATTATTACAAATTGGGTGACATGAAATTACATAATTGAAAATAAAAATTACATTATGAAATAAAAATTACATCTTGGAATAATAATTACTCCTTACAAATCATATTTACATGCTAAAGAGAGGTTATTTGATCACTCTCTTACTTGTTGGTCTTATGCAATGGAAATGGTGTGTTATTGGACCTTGAAAACCCTAAAACCTAATGGGAAACTTGACTGAGTAGAATTCATGATGACATGACTGAAAAAGTGGTATGATTTCATAACAGATGTACATTCTAAAAAGTATGAAAATGAGCCAACAAGTAATGGAAACTTAAAAAAAAAACAAGTGAATTTTTTTATTTTATTTTAGGGCTACCATCACTGAGTAAATTTTGGAATGATGACCTATTGAAATGACAAAATTTCTGAATGAGACCCTAATATGATATGAAAAGAGGATTTTTTATCATTAATGGCAGGATGAAAATACTGACACTAACAGATAGTATGCATAGGGCTTCTGGAACCTATACGTAGTTGGATAGTGAGCAGAGAAAGGGGTGCTTCATAGTGATTGGAATGGCTTGGGATCTAAGTATCGAGGGGTTCCTTCTTGCCATACAATGTAGAGATCGGGGATGGCTCAGTGGCACATTTGGGACCCTGGTATTACTAGTGGTGATACTGGGGCACTTGTTCAGGCATTGCTTGAGGACAAGCAATATTTGGGGGGAAGGACTATAATATCACAATTTTTATTTTTCACATTAGAGACAATTTTTAGAAGAGGAGGCATTTTTGACATTGGGAATTAGGAGTAAAAATGGAAATTTTAGCTTTAATGGAATGTGGGGCCCACAAGATAGATAAATTTGGCCCAAGAAGGGAACTTCGATTCTTGGAGGAGAGAGAAAATAGGAGCCATGTGAATTAAGAGAGGGAGAAAAATAGGCCAGCAATTATCAAAAAGGAAAAGAGGCTTTCATTTGAATCTTTTGAAAATTTAACTTTTGAACAAAAGTTTTCTTGAGTTGATCAAGTCGTACTATGGTACTACGATACAATCGATATGGTGTGAGTGAATGAGCTGATGTCAAACACCACACATAATCTTTCGATCGGAGGCCATTGATGTAAACCTGTCACAGAGAGTGAGGATATTTTCCATTGATGTATGCAAGTACCAAGGTACCAAAGGGGTGTTCCTAAGTCAACTTCCTTGATGATGTGTTCATGTCTACAGGAAGCGACCCATCGCGGGAGGGCCTTGATGTATCCCCCATCAACGACATGAAACGAGTATCATAATTGAGACAAAATGATAAAAATAATGTTGATATGGAACTGGATCAAGAAAGGAAAACATGAAATGAAGTCTTAAGATTATTGTAGTGGAGATAAACTCAAGGACTTATCTTGAACACTGGTGACACTAAATGGAGTTGGACACATTGACCCAAAACTGAAATGGGAGCTCTGAAAATGATATGATAACCAAAAGACAAGTAGATTACTCAACCCAATAACCACAAATATGAATTGGAAAGTGTCGTGTTAAAGAGCGACTCACTGCCATTTAGAAAAATGGAATCCCATGTTCTCCCATTTTCCCCAACCATATTAGTCAATACCTCTTTATTTTTTGGAGGATAACATATGCTTGATATGTAAGTTCATCCTTTGGATGAATCCCTCCAAGTATATTTAACGAACCCTAAGAAAGAAAAAATTGGCCTAAAAAGGGTACTCTGACTCTTGGAGGAGAGAGAAAGAGTGCGGGCCAACAAGAGAGAAAAAGAGGCCAACAATTATAAATAAGGAGAAGAGGCCTTCATTTGCATCTTTCAACAATTAAATTTTGAACACAAATTTTCTTAAGTTTTTTAGCCAAGTCAACAAGTGCTATTTAGCACGAAGAAGTCCCAAGTGGGAGTTCCACCTCTACCTTCGGTGAACTTCACATGTCACCCTAAGAGAGTAGAAAGGATTCTATCTCAATACTTCTAAAGGAGCTACATTGCAAATCATTTCTAGCTGGTGTGTATTTTATTTGTGCGTAGAATGTTAGTTTCTGGTAGCATCAGATGTGTTCTAGCCTCGAGATTTTGCAAAGAGGTTAGAATACATGAGTAATCCAATACCCATAAATCGTATCTAGAAATTCGATTTAGAGATAGCTTAATTCAAAAAATTAATCATTTTTTTAATATTTCCTAAGTCTAAACTTAGGAAATATGATTAATTAAAAGGCATGGATCGAATCCTAGTTAATATTAGTCATCGATTAAGTTTTAATCCTGGTCGTTGATGTATCAACGAGAGATTACAAGAAGGAACACAATGGGACTTGAAGGACACACTTGCAGAGATCGAATTCACTGATAGATCCATTTCCTAAGTAGCAACATTGAGTTGCCGAAGAGAGAGCTAGTGATATCGAAGTAGTGAGAGACGGGCAGGGATAGTAAGGTCGAAGGAAGTTTTTCCAGATCTGGTGAGTGCATAGCAGAGAGACAGCGAGTTCCACAAAGAGGCAGCGTGGAGCCATGCAGAGGCAGCGCAGTGCTTCAGAGGAGATCCGTATTTTTGTTGGCGAGAAGAGTTGAATCGATGCCAAAAGCGGGAGAGAAAGTCCAACGGCCAGGAGGGTCCATCTTCCACACAATAGTTGATCAGACAGCAAGAGGGAAACTAGTTTTTAGTTATGGGGATGCAGTACTACAGAAGATGACGTAGTGACTACGTAGAGATAGTGCAGAGCAACTCATCTTGAGCCCAGATTAGTGTCGGATCGCCAGTGGCAAAGTGATATTTTTCTCGCTAACTTTTTATCATATTTTCTCTGTATGGTTTGCTAGATTTTAGAGCAACCATATATTTGTACTCATATTTACTACTACATAATATACGAACCCTCAGCTGCTGCACCGGTATTCCCGAGTTTGGATTATCAGGGGACTTAGTCCAAAAATAATAGTGTTATTTCTGTGTGTTTGCATCTGTCTTTCAGGGTTATTTTCTTCCGCAGTATTTTTTTATTTGTGAAGTTTATAGCGTATGGGTTTCGATATTTATCGAAGAAAACAGTAAATAATTCGTTCAGTAAATTAACAAATAGAATAAACTTAATCATTTGTTGAAGTAGGGTTCCAATTTATGGAATTTTCACATGGCATCAGAGTGCAGGAGAAGGAGGAAGAGCTAAATTTCAAAAGGAAAGAGGGAAATTTGAGGCATTGCGTGAGCAGCAGCTCGAAACCCCAGTAGGTTGCGCAGTCCATTAGCTAGTAGGACATATTTTTAAGGAAAATTTATTTCTCTGAGTGATACGACAGAGAATAAAATTTCCAGATCAAAGATTTTCATTGGGAGACGGAGCAGCAACATCTTTCTTGTAGATAATATATGCAGTTGGGACACAGTTATTTTGCATCAGTTTGTTGGTCCAGAATAGCATTGGGAGAAAGGAAGAGCACACATGAGGGAATTATTTCCTCAAGGAATTTCTAGCTTGGAAATTTGATTTCTCACTGCAAAGAAATAGTCGTTGTGATAATCTTTTCCCACTCCAGCAGGGATTGCATAGAGCCTAGTAGCAATTGTGCAAAGGAGAAGAGGAGGATTTGGAATTTTTTGGCGAGATGGCATCAGCATGGATGAGAGATCAGGATAGGTTGGAAGGTTCAACCAACTATGTGATCTGTAAGGCTAGGATTTCCTGCCTTCTAGACGAATATGATCTCAAGACATATATCAGTTCAGTGGTAGTTGTACCCATGGACCCGGATCATCTAAAGGCCTACAAAAAAGATATTACAAAGGCAAAGAGATTCATTCTCAATGGAGTTCAAGATCACGTAGTATCACACATAGCTGGCAAGGACAATTCCAAGCAAATGTGGGATGCCCTTGCTATGCTATACCAGGGATCTTCCGAGCAATGGAAGATGTATTTGGAGGAGAAGTTGACGTGTATCAGGATGTAGAAAAGGGAGCGTATAGACCCATTCCTTACTAAACTTTAGGAAGTCCGGGATCAGTTGTCTGCAGTCGGGTAAATGCCCCAACCTACAAAGTTTGTATGATTTTCCTTAATAGCATTTCCGAGGAGTGGAAAGTATTCGTTGAGAGGATCTTGGGCAAAGAAAACTTGCCAGATTGGGACAGAATGTGGGCAGATCTGCAGCAGGAGGAGATGAGGCAAGACTTTGTGAAGAGCATCATTAGTGGCAACATCAGCATTGGGATAAAGGAAGTAATAGAGGAGGAGAAACCCATGTATGAAAGGGGCAATAGGAGAATCGCAAAAGGAAGAAGGACATATCCAAGGCATGTGGTGAAATTTGTCACTACAACACCCAATGTTCTCTCAGGAAGAGGGACAAAGAGGAGAAGCAGGATTAGTGGGCTACATCCGCTGAGATAGATAGGTTTTCCTCCAGACTGGAGGAAGAGTTTGCCATGATCACTGATATATACTTCTAGTGGTGAGGTGGGGTGATCTGGTTTTGTAGCCCCAGAGAGCTACATTTGAGAAAGATCCTTGAGGAGTCACCTCTTGGACCAATAACTTGCTATGGGAGCCCTTAGAAGCAGTAGTAGGATGGACCAGTCACAGTCGGTGTAGTCAGGTGTCAGAGTGACAAATGCAGTAGCTAGTAGCAGTCAGAGACCGAGCAATGTAGAGCAGAGTTGGTAGCAGTGCAATTGGCACAATTGAGTTGGCACAATGCAGAGTCAGCAGCAGCACAGAGGCTTCAGTGACAGCGTAGAGACTAGCAGCAGTTAGGACTCGAGTGACAGATGCATCAAACTGAACACATTTGGTTCAGTATGATGGACATATCTTAGTTGCAGTAGAAGTAGATGAGAGACAGTTGCAGATGTTGCAGTAGCAACAACAATAGAGTTGTAATGCATATGTGGTAGTTGGCAGCAATTTAGCAGGGTCAACAGCAGCACAGATGCAGCGCATATCAGAGTTTCACAGTTGTTGGTGGGAAGCATGGCTAGACATTAGCAGCGCAACTGGAGATGGTGCAGAGGCAGTGTATTACAGTTGCAATACTAGAACACTTTCCTCACTAAGAGGGAGTGTTAGTTTCTGGTAGCATCAAATGTGTTCTAGCCTTGATATTTTACAGAGAGGTTAAAATATATGAGTACTCCAATACCCAAAAATTGTTTCAGTAAATAATTTGTTCAATAAATCAAAAAATAGAAGAAACTTAATCAATTCTTAATCAATTGTTGCGACAAAATTCCAATTTGTGGAATATTCACAAAAAAATTGTTCAAAGCACCTCAATTGAGATTAGATATAGATTTCTAGAGGACTGTAGGATTTGCAGGAGTTTTTCCCACACATTGTCTGATATTTTGTAGAAAAATTGTTCAGTTGTGAGGAATGGATTTTGAGGAGACATTTCTCTCACTTTGACTGTATTGTAGGGGTTTATGGTTTAGCTTGTGCAAGGGAAGAAGGGAGAAGAATTTGTGGAGAGATAAGGGTTGGAGATAGGAGTTGTTTCTTAGTGGAGAATTAGATAGAGTAGGGAGAAGTTTCCCATGGTAGATTTGGGGATTAATTCAGTATTATCAAAAATTTTGGGCATTTTCTGGCTATATTTGGAATTTTTCACTTGTTGGGGGTCATTGAGGGTCGATGGATTCAACCCAAGACCTTTTTTGGTTTTTGTGGGTTCGGTGAGAGGAAGATAGGAGTAATTTTGTAGAATTGTTTTAGCACTTCTGAGGGTAGAATTCCTAGTTTGATCCTGCAGTTAGCAGTAGAAATTGTTGGAGAGGGGTGCAGTTCACCCTATAACCATTCCCACCACTTGGTTTCTTGAGATATTTCTAGGTCTTGTTGAGTATCTAGTGAGGAGGACACCATCATAGTTTCATTTTATTCCAGGAACCCTTGAGATTAGTCCTCTATTTTCCTTCCAACAATGATGAGCAGTTCCTCCTAGGCATGTGCAGGCACTAGAGATGTGCAGGTAATGGGGGTGCAACCATCTATACCATGTGGTGAAAGTCAACAGAATCAGGGCACCAGATCTCCTCAAAAGGAGAAAACAAGGTAGGGACATTTAGAGGGTAAGAGCAAGGGGAACTTTTGTTGTTCTAGACCTGGTTTTAAATATCAAGAGCCTGAGGAGTAGGTTGAGCATGAGGTTGATGGCACGCAAGGTTGTGAGGAGCATGTAGATATACCTAGTGTGACGTAGGAATCACCCTTGTTGGAGATTCCTTTGATAGATTCAGCTGAAATCTTGGGGGAAAGAGTAGAGCATACACCCATCAGGACATCCATTGATGAGATTTATACCATTGAGGAGGCTCCATCCATTGTTGAGGTATCCATTGATGAGGTGTCTAGGTAAGTGTCTGAGTTTTTAGGTGATAGCAGTGCACAACAGATTGATCAGGTGCCATGAGACATCTCCCTAGTTGATGATGTGCTAGGAGGCATAGAGGTGTCCAGCATTGATGAGGCGCCATTCATTATTGAGGGATACATTGATGAGGCATCTAGGTTCATGAAAAAGATTCAGGACAACAACCACCTACAGTTGACTTGTGACAATGCCTTGCATGTTGGGATGTCTATAGAGGAGCAGTTGGAGGCTTATGTTGAGCCCATGATGGAGACGGATATGCAACCATCCTTTTAGCTAGCAATTTATGAGGGGTATCATATAGAGCACATGTTTGAATTTCAAAACAGTTCGCTTCAGAGGCGCGCTGACAGGGCATCATATGGAGACAATGCTCTCTCATTGATGAATTGGTCACTAGAGCTACTGAGGTTCGGCACAGTAGTGTTATTCCCGATTGCATGTGAGGAGTTGGGCCACTAAGGTGTACCTAGGAAAATGAGGACTTGTATAACACATTGTGGTGGGCGTACTAGTAGAATGGTGGATGCATGGGAACATATTGGATTCCCTATGGCACATGGTGGCATGACATTAAGTTTTGGTATCCAGGTGTGCGTGGAGTTATGCCACGGATATCAGTTCTTTGCAAAGGAGTGCAGGGGTACGTATTTGTGTGCATCAAAGCATGATTAAGCACAAAAATATGTTGGAGTGATGCCTCGAGATAGATATCCTCATGGGGGGATCAAGCACACCGTTGGGTTTGGCACACCTAGATTTGGAGGGCAAGCTAATCACAGGGCAGCTTATGAGCTTCCATTTATCACTCTCCAACATTTCACAATGACACAAGGGACTTGGATACCATCTTTGAATGCTCTCATCACGAGATACAAGACTCAAGAGGTTCATCTGAGGTAGTTATACACGACACGGTGCATCAAGAGAGAGGCTTTCCAATTGTGGCATATGGTCAGGGCACAAGTTGGCGGATGCAAGCTTAGGGGTAGTCTGATCTTCTGTAGAGGTAGCACTTGCACCACCCATGAGCCTAAACTTAGGGAGATGCATAAGCCCTTTTGGTGAGACATTTTGAGGTGTCTCAGGAGCATCTAAAACGGTTGGTGGAACTTAATTTTAGATGGATGTTTAGACTCCAAGTAGTATTGTGGAGTGCTTTCAGGAGGCAGGACGACAGATCCCACTTTGTGGTATGGTCGGCGTAGGGCATTTTTTCACACACCAAATTGATTTGTGATGTATGGAGTCACTATATTGATTGCACATAGGGACTTGAGACGACGTATAGGTTGGCTCTAGCAGATGTTAGGACTATGCGAGAGTCGTTCTGGCTATGGGATATCAGGATTTGGTTGGTTGATTGGACACTTTATATCGTGATGAGTCGGATCAAAAGAAAGGATGACCCGGCTCACACTTGTCTCGACATGTGAGAGAGAGTTGAGGCCTTTTTCGCATTGCAAGGTTGGTTTTATTTGTTGGTTCTACGTATCAGGGTGAGTGTTGGATGGGTAAGTCATGACATCATGGAGATGTATGGGCCAAATGTGTTGGGAATCTATAGATATTTTTCCATCAGTTCCCAGGAGAGGAGGGTACAAATTGTGCATGATGGGCAGACTGTCATGGTCATATTTGCGCAGTGATAGTTTGGTGGCACCCTTTTTATACTAGCACGGGATCTGGGCATCACAGGGCTTGGAAATACATCTACCCTTAGGGATGAGTTTATTTCAATAGGGGGAGATCATTCATATCTTCCATGGGTATTTTGTGACTCGTTTATGGCATGGGGGACTTCATCAGCATGGAAAGTTGGTGAGTAGGATGATATCATGGGAAGCCCATGCAAGAGAGACTTCATCCCCATTGGGTTTGGGTTGTATCATCAAGAGTTTACACTTGGAGTGTATGAGGTGGACTGCTCGGTAGGTCATATTCATGGGGAGTTGGATAAAGTCATATGTTATCATGATTCTCTACTTATTGATAGTATGCAGAGGGCTTCTGGAACCTATACGTAGCTGGATAGTGAGCAGAGCAAGGGGTGCTTGACTGTGATCGAGATGGCTTGGGATTCGAGTATCAAGGGGTTCCTTCTTACCATATAATGTAGAGATCATGGATGGATCAGTGGTGCATTTGGGACCCTATTATTACTGGTGGTGATACTGGGGCACTTGTTCAGCCATTGCTTGAGGACAAGCAATATTTGGCGGGGAGGACTGTAATATCCCAATTTTGATTTTTCACATTAGAGACAATTTTTAGAAGAGGAGGCATTATCGACATTGGGAATTAGGAGGAAAATTGGAAATTGTAGCTTTAATGGAACGTGGGGACCACAAGAGAGAGAAATGTGGCCCAAGAAGGGAACTTATATTCTTGGAGGAGAGAGAAAATAGGAGCCATGTGAATTAAGAGAGGGATAAAAAGAGGCCAACAATTATAAATAAGGATAAGAGGCATTCATTTTCATCTTTTGAAAATTTAACTTTTGACAAAAAAATTCTTGATTTGATCAAGTCGTACTACGGTACTACAGTACAATTGGTATGGTGTGAGTAAATGAGCTGATGTCGAACACCACACAAAATCTTTCGATCGGAAGCCATTGATGTAAACATGTCACATTGAGTGAGGAGACTTGCCATTGATGTATGCAAGTACCAAGGTACCAAAGGGGTGTTCCTAAGTCAACTTCCTGGATGATGTGTTGGTGTCGATAGGAAGCGACCCATCACAGGAGGGCCTTGATGTATCCTTCATCAACGACATGAAATGAGTAACATGATTGAGACAAAATGATAAAAATAATGTTAATATGGAACTAGATCAGGAAAGTCAGACATTAAATGAAGGCTTAAGAGTATTGTAGTGGAGATCAACTGAAGGACTTCCTCTGAACACTGGAGACACCGGATGGAGTTGGAAACATTGACCCAAAACCGAAATGGTGGCTCTGAAAATTATATGATAACCCAAAGACAAGTAGATTACCCAACCCAATAACCACGAAGATGAATTGGAAAGTGTCGTGTTAAAGAGTGACTCACTGCCATTTAGCAAAATGAAATCCCCTGTTCTCCCAATTTCCCAACCATACTAGTCAGTACCTCTTTATTTTTTGGAGGATAACATATGCTTGATATGTAAGTTCTTCATTTGGATGATTCCCTCCAATTATATTTAACGAACCCTAAAAAGGAGTGGTTTGATCCTCTCATGTTCGACAAGTCCATCACCGTTTGATGTTTTAACGAGTCTAGTGAAGGTAAAACTCAACATATTTTTGATGTTTAGAGAGTTTGAAAAAGATAAGGAAAATAAAACTGCACATGTCCCTTTTCATAAATAGTCTCTCAAGTCCGAAAATGTAGAAAACAATACTCAAGGGAACCTCTTAGCCATGTTTTACTAAGCTAATCCTTTTTCGTAGTTAGTCTATCTCAGTCCGAAAAAGGGTTAAAATTACACTGAGTAGACATATTTTAATTTAATTTTACAATCTTTAAAGTACAAGTGCTCGACAACATTTTCATATTTTGGGAGTCTGAAAAGAGTTGAAAGAGGACTCCAGGGGGTTCCTTTTTTGTTGGTTTATAGATTCTGAAAAAGAGATAAAAGTGTACTCTTTTGTCAAAGTAACCTGTTACGACTTAGTAAAAACCTACTAACATCTATCAACCTACTCAAAACACCATGAGAAGGATTAAGCATACATGTTTCATGGTAAAAATGAAGCATATCTAGATCAAAATGTTAAAAATGAATAAAATGACGATAAATATGTAAAATGACTTCTCATTTTTACCATTTCAAAATTTACCTTCAACAGTGAGTATTTGGAGCCCTTTTTCCCTCGATATTCTGTAGCTTATTCTGACCAATCCAAGGAACCATTTTAAGTGTTATCGGATCCAGGTAGGAGCTAAGACCTTTCTCTATCTTTCTACAATTCATTTTTGTGGTTTCATGCAAAATTTTCAAGTTTTTTAGGCCCATAGGTTTCATAAAAAATGCCCTTGGACCAACGCACCCACTCTGTGTCGAAAAAGGCATTGTGCCTACACAGAGGAACACTATAGATATAGGTG